>JARHVA010007815.1:0-92500 GCA_037957365.1 Torreya grandis
TTCCATTTGTAGCTTACTTTCTTCTGCCATTGCTATACTCCCACTCAATCTGAAACCCCTGTGAGTGACCTGTAATAAAAAACACTACCAGATCTGAAACCACCTGTTAGTCAACCCAACCAAAAGCTTTGATACCACTTGTTGGTATCAGCTCTTGAACCTACAACCAAGGCTCTGATACCACTTGTCAGGGAACCTAGAACAATAAACATGCTTCGATGCCTACTTAGTCAGGATATTGCTCCACCAATTAGAGCACATATGATTACTTCTTGTATTAGCAACTAAACATAGAATTTAACCAGAATCAGTAAGTAACTAGAAATATGAAAGAACACAGGAATTGAGAGACAATACACAATTGTATTAATAATCACTTAGAAGAATATACAATAAAGAAGATGCCACTTCTTCTTCCACCTCAAAGGTTTGCCACACCTTAAGACCCTCTTCACTCTCTCTCTTGGTCACAACAATCAACTCCAATACAGAATTGATGTTCACCTCTCCAACCAATCAGTAACACGCTGCCAGTTCACCAAGTACACAACCATACTCTAAGTAGATCTCTTGCTCTCTGCTACTACCTACAAATCACTAGACCTTACTCACCATTGTAGATCTCCTATAGAAAGTCATGCACACATGCTGACCAAGATCATACACATACAAAGAACTCTGCTGATTCTCCAAACTAGTACCCACCTTGGTACTATGGCACTAGGAGGAACGCACCATTGCTCTCTTCTATCTGAAGGAACTTATTACTCTCTTACTCACTAGCTACAAGATTACAATACAGCCCATGAGTCCATATATAGATCTCATGATTAAAATAATTAGACTAACCTAATTACAATAATTAGATGCTCAACTCAAGACTATAACTGGCCCTTGACATGCAAACAAATAGTCCAAAAATAGACTCTCCAAGATCAACATACAAACTGCCTGTTCTCGCACAGGCTGCCGACATCGGCTCCTCCATGACCGATGTCAACCGACTGGTAACCAACACCGGTTGCTTCCTCACTGCCATCTGACTGACGTCAGTTGATCAGACTGACGCCGGTTTCCCTACAACTGATTCTGCAACTCCCTTCAACTCTACATCCTCCGTAACTTTTCTTGTTTGCATCTTGGTGAAGCTTTTAGCTCCACAACCTAACAATAACTAAATTTTGGTCAAAGAAGAGGACTAGTACAAGATATACTTCACCAACAAGTGGAAGACTTTTACATATAAAAGGATTCCTTTTGGTTTATCTAATGCTAGAGCCACTTTTTAGAAGGCTATGGGTATGGAATTTTAGGGTTTATTCAACAAGTTTATTCTTATTTATCTATATGACATAATAGTATTGTCTAAAAGTATAAATGAGCATTTGATTCATCTTAGACAAGTCTTTGAAATGTGTAGAAAATTTGGAGTATCTTTGAACCCAAAAAGTGTGTTTTCTCTGTGCATGAAGGTAGCCTTCTTGGACATGTAATTTCAAAGAATGGTACAAGTATAAACCCTAATATAATAGAATCAATTCTAACACTATCATTTACTAAACATAAGAAATCCTTGTAAAGATTTATAGGTAAGATTAACCTCATAAGGAGATATATTTTAAAATTTTGCTACTTTAGCTAGGCCAATTATAGCCATGTTAAAGAAGGGTCTATGTTTTAGTTGGTTTAAATAAGGAGTAATAATTTTTGAATAAAACAAGAAAGTTATAGCCAGTGCTCCTACACTCTTAACCCTAAACATTACTAAAGATTTATTCCTATACATCTATTCTAACATTCACACAATTTTAGGTATTCTCATCTAATAGAATAAAGATACTTTAGAGAAACCAATACCTTTCTTTAATTAAGGCTTGGGAGAATATGAAACTAGGTCTCATTAAATGTTTAGGTACTTGTCCAATAATAAGATACATTCGATGCTTACATATCTAAGTGTCAAATAATTTATTTTGAATAAATATATAAATGACAAGAGAGATAGTTGGATAACAAGGGTCATGGAATTTGACATTGAGATCAAGGTCACCAAGCTAGTGAGAGGAAAATGACTTTTTGAACATATAGCCCAAGACATGCACAAGCCTAATGAATAGGTTATGGTGTCAAATGATCATGAACTTATAATTGATCAATCCTCAACTTCTAGCTAGTTCTAGGATATGGTATGGTATTTACATAATTGTGTTTGTCCCTCTCATCTCACTCCTTCAAAGATGAGATATTTTAGATTGTAGTCAATTCCTTTTCTTCTTGTTGATAATGTATTATTTAAAAAGGATATCAATGGTATACTACTCATATGTATAGAAATAGGTCAAACATAGAGGTTACTTAAACAATTCCATGATGGACATGTTGGAGGACATTATTCAACTAGGACCATTGCCCAAAATATTATGAGAGGTCGGTATTACTAGCTAATTTTATTTGGTGATTGTCATGCATGGATCAGGAAATGTAGATAGTGTGCCATGTTTGTTAAAAAGGTGAAGCATGTAGCTTTACCTCTCCATATAATTTTAAATAATAAACCCTTTGTCCAATGGGGGTTGGACTTTATTGGCATTATCAACCCCACTTCAATATTAGGACACAAGTGGATCCTAACTACCATAGATTATATTACTAAATGGATAGAGGTAGTAATATTAAAAAAATCCAATAAACATAGTGTTTTGTACTTCTATGAAGATTTTCTCACCAGATCTAGGGATCCTTTGACTATAATTTATGATAATGCTATAACTTCTATAGAATCTAAGGTTAGCTAGTGGGTAGTTCAACACAATATTTTTTTGAGTACCTCATCAAACTATTATCCACAAGGAAATGGCCTTGTTAAGTCTACCAACAAGAATTTGTTGAAGATCATCAGAATAACTATAGAAGAAAATTAGAGATCATGGCATTTTAAATTTAGGCTAGCTTTATGGGCTGATAGAATCATGTATAAGACGTCAATTTCTAATTCTCCATACAAGATAGTATATGATAAGGAAGAAAAAACACATGTTTCTATCAAATTCTCTACTTTGAAATTGATGCATCAACTTGAGATATTAGAAACTATGTGAATGGAAATAAGATATGATGACCTTATGAAACTATATGAAACAAGGCATCAGGCCATGCTGGCCATGAAGGCCCATCAAGTAATGACAAAGAGATCTTTTGATAAAGGAGCTAGTTCAAGAGCTTTCTAAGAAGGAGATTTGGTCCTCTAGTGAGATGAAGATAGAGATAATGCTAGGAAATCACACAAAATTTGATTCTCTCTGGAGTGGTCCATATATAATCTCTAGCTACAAGTCCCAAAATGCTTTTCGGCTTACAAGGATGAATGGTGAAGAATTTCCTATCACATTCAATGGGATACATCTCAAGCATTGCTATTAAATAAATATAATTCCCTTATACATAGTTTTTCCTATTTTTTCTAAGTGTTTTCTAAAACATTAGTTATTTTCCTTTCTTTTGTCCAAAATAAGTGCTACTCTTTACACATTTGTTTAGTAGTTTATCTACCTTTCCATTTTTAGGTTAGTTTCCCTATTTTAGTTTGTTTATTTCCCTATTGTTGGAACTCTTTTATCTTTGAAAATCAAAAGATTGTCTTGCATTCATTTAAATGGTCCATGTATTATCTAGTATGAGTCAGATGCATGTATATGGTCTAATTTCTCAAGCATATCAAGCATGATACCCATATAAGTCACCAAAGATGTTGACCAAATTTTGGTCTATAAAATATTCCTAGTCCAAGAGTTCAATGGAAGGAGTAGGATCTTATTTTCTACAATTGCAAAGAATAGGTATATGAATATCTTTTCATGGTGTCTAATCCTTCAAGGATAAGGAAACATTTCAAGTGAAATTTTAAATACAATCTAAGTAAAAAACTCCTTTTGGGCCATGTCTTTAATTAAATTCTTTTGGTCTTTCCTTTTCTAAGCTAATTATTTTAGGACTCTTTCTTTCAGGCTAAGTGTTGAATTATTTTGAAAAAATTGTTCAAGATAAAGTTTACAAATGTTGAGTCTAAAGCAAAAGATAAAAACCTATATCTTTTAAGAAAATTATTCGAACAGTTTTCTTGAAGGGTAAATCTTCAATGAAATTATCCTTTTTAGAATCTCTAAAGGGTATTTTCTTGATAGAATGGGCCAATGAAAAAGTTATGAAGGGAAAATTTGAAGCCAAATGTACAAATCATAATTCTTGAAGGGTCATTTTTCTATAAAATAGGCCAAAACATTTTTCTTGAAGGGCCTTTTTCTTGAGAAAGTGAACCAATCAAATTTTTTGAAGTGTCATTCTTCAACAAAGTGGCCCATTGTCAAAAAGTTTTGAAAGGTTTAGTTTTCAATGAAATGGTCCTATACAATTTTTTAAGGGTATTTAATTTAGAAATATAGTACCCCAGATGAAGTCCCAAAGGATCTTTTTGCAACAAGGTGCCCTAGACATTTTCATGAAGGGTCATTTCTTGATAAAATGGTCCATTTCAAGTTTTTGAAGGATTCATTTTCAAGGAATCCCCCACAAATAAAATTCTAGTGAGGTTCCAAAAGAAACAACCAATGGATATTTTGATCTAGATAGTTATGTGAACATCATATTTAGGATATAGGAAATAGTCATTTAAATTCAAAAGGCCAAGATGTCCCTACAAGTATAAAATTTAAGTATGAGAGATGACCATTTCTTTTCAAACATGCATGGTTCAATGACTCAATGAGAATGGTTTTCTAGATTGAATAAGTGGACCCAAATGAGACCATGTAGAATGAAAAGCCTTTGAAACACTTTGAGTGAGCTTAAAGCGTAAGTTATCAATGTCCACAAAGAACAAAGCCATAGGTTTTAGATGCCCTACAGGAGGTTAAGACTACTTGAAATAAGTATGGTAATGCAAGGAATCCATCTAGTTATTCATCATGTGTTCATCTTGACATTTGGGTCTAGTAGTATAAAGTCTAAATAGGTAATTTATAGAGGCCATTTATTACATGTGTGGATAAATCAGAGAAAATTGATCATATGGGTTTCTTCCCATTTGTTCCAAGATCATATGTGTCAAATCTCAAGTCCTATGCCAAAACACATCAAAATATATTGAGTTCCAAAGTTGCCTCCTTAGTTCCTTTTTACATGTTTTTCTATACTTAACCATTTTCATAAGAGATCAATAGAGCCATGTGGGAACTTTTATACAATTAGGTCTTGCACATGTGACATGTTTTAGAGAAAATAATGACATGGGTTTACCCATTTTAGTCCTAGGTGTCTATGCACCAGGTCTAAGCTCATCCACCAAAGCACAAAATAAGATATGCATGTGAAAAGTTGGCCCTTCAGTCAAATTTTACTAAAGTTTTCTATACTTATCCATTTGAGCTTGACCATCACTAGGACATCACATAAAATAATTTAGACCAATCAACTTGAGCATTTTATATCTTCACCCAGATGGATCTAGAGACTAATAGATCAAAAGGTTTTGTTCTTTTTGAACTCAATAACATCTCCATCAATTTTGATGCCTACAAGATTATTGTGCTTCAAGTTATAGGCCTTCAAAGTGGGACTTGCAACATAAGATGTTAGTATCAGAGTTAAAATAAAGCCACTATAAAAATCCATGAGATTAGATTTCATGATTTGTGGGATGTTAACCACGTTCTATGGATTGCTAAATGATGGTTGGTGGGATGTCATATCTAATAAAATAAGTAAGATATATCCTATTGAATGTAAAATTCATGGTCATGGGACCATTAATGATACTCACTTGACCATCATTTGATAAGAGTCAGGACATCAATTTTAATATTATGAAGTAGTTGTTAGCTTTAAAATAGTGGGTTCCATCAAATCAATAGTTGTTATTTTATTAAACATTTAGATATAATGATGATTGAAGGTCAAAGAGTCATATGATCTAAAGATAAAGTATGTGCATGAAAAGTAGCATGAGCACATTTAGTTAGTATAAGATCGATGACTCTTAGGCATCCATACACAGACATATCAATAGAGTGAGGCAAGGTCAATAAGTTATTATATCTACATAAAGATAGTTATACATGATGCAGATGAGCCTAGTTGGCTATTGATAACTAATAGGCAAAAGCAAGCTCAGGATATTTTTGATGAAAGTTGAAGAGGTTATTTTGGATCTATACAAAGAAAATGTCAAGAAGCCAATCTTGAAGGTGAACCAGAGTTGAACCAGGGCCATAGTTTAGAGACCAAGAATCTCTAATAAAGATCCATATAGGTAAGATAGATCCATTGGATCTAATACCAGAGGCAAAGATAAACCAGTGACTATGAAGTAAAGTCAAGAAGTTTATAGAGTCTCATAGATATCATGACTGTGTGAAAACTAATGGTCTAAGATTGGTTTCCACATATAGTAGACATATGTCTCTCGTCATCATGGTTCACATTTTCAATTTTTGGTGGTTACCTAGTGTAGATGTGGCACATTTCAGTGAGTTCCAAGACATGATCTTCATCAAAAGCTCAAGTAAATAATGACATGATTCCAAGAAAAGATATGACAGTTGGATAAGGGGAATGGACATTAAATTCTCTTACATAGTTGGTGCCTTATTGATAATATCTAAGTTAACATGCTCAAAAGTGCTAATACATTGAATGTGGTTGGGCCTTCTCCAATGTAGGGCTCTCTTTGTTCTCTCTCTCTCTCTCTCTCTCTCTCTCTCTCTCTCTCTCTCTCTCTCTCTCTCTCTCTCTCTCTCTCTCTCTCTCTCTCTCTCTCTCTCTCTCTCTCTCTCTCTCTACTATAAATATAGGATTATAAGCCTTGATATTGATCCCTTTATCCATATTTTTTGTATGACCAGACTCTACCAAAATTTATACAACGATGCATTTTGATGTAATAAAAACTGATTTTTATCCTTTTCTAAGTGAGATTGAAGTTTGTTCTATGAATTCACGAACTATTGTTAAGTGAAAGTATGTTATTTTCTTATGTCTAAGTTTCTCACCTTCAAGAAGTTTGTAATCGTTCTCAGATGTCATTATAAGTGTAATCTATAGTTTATTGTCTAGTTTATAAGTGGATATTTGCCCTATCTTGTTAATTCGGTTACTGATTAATGCCTTGTTATAAAATATTTGATTTGATTTTGATGTTTTTTGGTCTTAAAATTATCTCATAGTGTGTTTTTATGTTATTTTAAGTGATCAGATCATTGGCACATCACCATTTTTTAAATGCTTTCATAAGTTTTATCAAATCTCTCTCCCTTTTCCAAGCAAGTGCTAGTTTAGATTTAGTGTAGGTGATAGATCCATAATTAACTTGGTCTTCTCTAGATGTCTGATCCATTATTAGAATACCCACAGCTTAGGATCATCCCCATGTTGGACTATATTTGAGTAGGAAGATATGAACAATCCCCTCCTCAGCTATGGTGTAAAATCTAGAACCCCAATAGTAACATGTTATCAAAAAATGTAGATTACTTTAGAAACCATGATTTGAGACTAACACTAGATAAAAAAATTATATATGAAGAGGTAATGGATCATTATAAAATTTATGCCAATTTTTTTGATGATTTATATGTCCTAAATGAATGTATTTAAAAAAATATAAAAGCTAGGAACCATTATCTCTAGATTTAATAATCATATTAAAAAAATATCTATAGAGTGATAGAGGTTAGCTTCTCAAGATAGATACATAAATATTCATCTTCCATTATGGGGCTCCATATCTTTGGCCATCCATTTTAGAAGATTTTAGTGAAATGTTCATTATTGGTGTGAACACTGATATGATAATTATTGATATTTTAAATTTAATTGAAGTTTTTAATGAAGAACATCTTCATATATTTATTTATGTATTTATTGATAGAGTTATTTTTGGGGCTTTCAATGTATTCATCATGCATAAACTAAAAAGTTTTTCTAACATTTAGACCTCTCTCAATAATCTGTGTTGGTGATTTCTATTACATGTAAAAAATTATTGTCATACTATGGGGTCTAAATAGTGATGTATTCAATTGGACTTATATTAAAGGTATCAATATTTATCAAGATACCACTAATTTTTAGATTTAATATTTCATCTTATATTCATACCAAAGTAAATTAGAGGAAGGTTTTGACATCAACAAAGATGTACAAACATTTCAAATGATTGGTTCACATAAAACAAGAAGGCCATTTAAAAATGAAATAGATAACTTCTTTTGGGAGACACTCATCTCTACTTTCAATAATTCAAATACATGTGAAGTACCATGGGTAAATAAAAGAGTTGAACTGGTGTGTGCTTATACATAATTTTTTTTAAAAAATATCTTGCATTACATAAACTAAAGAACAAACAATTTTTAATTTTCAATTTTAGACTTGTTTAACAAATTTAGAGAAAATAATATAACAACAACCACTTCAATCAGTACCAAGTGGATAACATTTTTAATTTATTTTTTAATAATGATTCATTTTATAAATATACCATCTTAACAATCTTTCAGTGTGTATACTTTATTTTTCAAACCCAACAACATAGAAACCTTTATGTGTGTAACACTAATGACATTGCATGCAACTGAAGAAATAATAATAATGAAAAATCATATCAATGAACATGACACATTGCATGTTAAAGAATGTAAGATAAGATCATGCATATTTTTTCAATTATATAATTTTTTTATTTATCAACTATTTATAATATTGATAAAATATGTATTCATTTATTTATGTCTCAATTAAAATAGTTTATAACATAGCTCTATAACTTTGGGTCTCTGACACAACAACTTATGACACAGCTTTATAGGTTATTACCTCCATAAAAAGAACACAAGGTAAAACTGTATAATAAGGCACATTTTTAAAATATAAATATCAATTCAATTGATGATGAGAATTTTTAATTACTACATTATATAATACCTTACAAGGAATAAAGAACTAAAGGATCAAGGAAAGAGTGCAACCATGCAAACTATAGAAAGGCAAAAAGGTGAAAACCCCTTTCAATAAATATGCAATTATAAAATTTTATACATTATAATATATATGTTTATCTTTATTTATTTAAATATATTACAATTTAAATTTTCTTCATGGATAGGAGATTGTAGAAGGCAATAAAATATATACTTGCATTATCTTGGGATTTGGAAGTGTAGGTTCATTTTATTATTGTGTAGACTTGAAAGTGGTTGTATTTACCCATTAAAATGTTTTTTACATGTTTAATTTACCTAATTTAAAATAACACAATATGTGTTATATTATGTCTTCAATATAGTCAATTTTGATCTATAGTATCCATGTGATCTTTACCAATATAGAAATAATAAAGAATATTGTTCTAGAAAAAATTATATTGCTATTGATTTAAATAGTTTTTAGTTTGATAGGTCTTATTGGAAGTATATGAATGGGGTTAAAATACAGGTGTATATAAATTTGAAATTAGTGATAGTGAACTTTGGCTTAGAATGAGTAAATCCCATTTTTTTTATTGTGATGGGTTGTATAATCATATAAATATATACTGGTATGCATAAAAACAATTGATATTTTCATACTGTAAGAATATAGGTGTTCATTGATCAATATTAAATTGTTATCAACATTTATGATAAATAATTTATGGAAAAATTATATTTTTTCATAATATGATCAAATTATTTTCAAGTTATAAGGATTCAACATGACCATGTATATGCATATGTATGTTACAAAACTGACAATAGAAATGGTACATCTATGTATAATGAGTATAGTTACATGTGCCTGAGCATGTATTTATTTTTATATATGTTTACATGAATATTTATTAGATTTATATAAATGAAAATAAAAAATACATAAAATGAAATGCATTTTGTTTATATGTTACAATATAACATGCAAATCAAAAGTGCATCAATATGACATCCAAACATTACCATGGAATAAGAAGTATATGGAAGATGCGTTCACCACCACTACAAGAACATTGGAGCCCATTTTAATTTCAAGAAAGAGAATGTTGAGTTTGATCATTTATGTTAGGTTTTCATTGATGTCAAAGAGAACATGAGATATTATGCATTAATGATAAAGTGATCAGATTGATGGTTTAGAGAGATATGGCACATTTTTAGGTCTATAACGATAATGAAGAAGTTGTGAGGCATCCATATATGTCTTGGTGAAATTTTGGTATGTCATTTGATCATTTCGAATGAGAAACATTCATCTTATAGCTTAAGAGAAACCAAACCATCACTACACACCATGTAGATATGGATTAACCAACAAGTTTGTGTATTTAGTTTAGATACTTAAAAAGTCAATTGAGGTGAAAGGATTTCATAGAGATGTTGTCTATAGTGCTACAAAGTTGCTTTAAAAATTTGGAGTCTTGACGTGTTTTATAACTCAAGTTATAAGACTTTAAAATTGATCTTGTAGATTATGATAGGACAGAGTCCATCAAGTTTAACTTAGTTGAAATCTAAGGTCAGTAGTCAGTAGATCTAATGATGAGTGTTCATCATCTAGATCTTGATCTAATGGCATGTAAGAAGTCAAATTATGAAAGGTGCCTATGATTAAATACATTAGTGATAAGTGTCTATATCTCATTGATCTAATAGAATATCAATAGTTCATGGGCATTCATACTGATAGAGATCAATGGTGTGGTTCGAGTCAAAATTCAAATGTGTATAAGGCACACAAAGTTACCAAGTGGTGCAATCATGGGAGCTTTGATCTAGGATTAATGGTGAGAATTGAAAGGTAAAGACTGAGATACTTAGAGGAGATCAATGGTACATATTTGTCTATAGTTAATAAGAAGCATGAGATGAGGTTAAGGTACTTGATGTTTAACATTTGTTTAGTGACTGTTGGAATTTGAATATTCAAATTCATGAGGGAAAACCAGTGCATAGGTTTTGAGCTATAACTTTTGATCCAAGATAAATTTCATAGTGGTGTAAAACTAAAAGTTTTAAAGGACTTCGAGGTACATCTATAGAATATAGTTAAAATGTTTAAATTTTTACACAGTAAAATATATTGAGCTCCAAATTTTAATGTGTATTTGATCATGTTATACAAATGAACCAAGAAAGGTAATTAAGTTGTTCTTGATAGTATTTTGATGTTTAAATATGATATAACTATTAGAGAGTGTTGTATATTTAATCATGACCATTTATGTGTATTTTAGAGGTTTTACCAATCTATATTCATTATGAATAAAGGATTAGAAGATGGATATTTGTTCATTCATCATGTTACTATGTAAAAAATACTATTTGAGCAAATTGTGCTTAAGTAGAATAGTGTTTTGGCAGATGTATTCACATGAGGATGTCATAAGGGTCATATAGAATGGACCTACATATTTGAAATTGATTGTATGTTGTTAATTTTCTAAATGAAGTAATAAATGGGTGAATATGTCCCCATGAGACCTATAATGGCTACTAAGGCCTAATTTAAAGGTGTAGCTACTTAAGTGTGACCCATGGATGTTATGGCCAACCTATGAAGATGATATTGAGCTATATATTAGCATAATATCTAGCTTAAAAGTTAATTAAAGTCTTATGTCTGACCAAATAGATAATATTCATGAAGACTATATAAAGAGTGAAAGCAAAGGTGATGGTTTGTAGACTTTAAATTAGAGCAATTGTGCATGTGTGGATTCAAGCAAAGGAAAGAAACTTTGAAAGAGAAGGTACATGTTAGTGATAATTATCAAAGAGAAAATAAGATCAATCATGTTTATCTAGTTGAGATTATGTAGGAGGATATATAACTTATTGGATTTAGTGATCCTAAAAGAGGTAATTTGAGCAAGTTATCCCTAGAGGTAATTTGAGAGAGATTGGAGGTGAAGATTTTAGACAAAGGTGATCATCATTATAGTATCAATAAGTATTGAAGGTGATTTATATAGCTAGCTAGGTGGTGCTTGGTTACCTATGGGTTTAGTTTCTCCTTTTAAGGTAAGGTTTGATAAAGGTATATTTGTTATTGGTGATCATCTAGACAAGGGTAGTAGCTCCTAGTGCAATTGGTGTCTCACTAAACTAAGGAATGGGTGTTCCTTGATCAGTTGGTGCTAGTCTAAATTTTGGATCTTCTTTTATAGTATTTTAGTCTATGTTGTAAGGTTTAGTGTGTTTTATCCCCCATGAGGGTTTCCTACATATATGATGTGTTCATGTGATGTATACTCTTATGTATACTTTGGTTGTATATGTTTTCATTTTTATGCTACTTGATCAAGATTGATGTATGCTAAATGTTTAAGAGTTTGGAATTGAATTGGATTATCTATAATCATTGATTCACCCCCTCTTAATGATTGTACCTCTAACAGTTGGTATCAAAGTAGGACCTTTGTGCAAGTTTAACCACTTGAAGGTCATCCAATGTATAATATGGGTGAAAAGATCATCACATTTGATAAATTAGTTTTCAATGATAATGAAGAAGAATAAATTGATCTATAAGATGAGATCATGGATGCACTTGGTGAATTGAAGGAGAAAAAAAATTATCAAATGATGAATATGATCAAAGGTCTTGAAGCACAAGTTAGTTATGTTAAGATAAGTTTATTAAGAAAGACTAAGAGAGAGGAAAAGAAGAATCAATAACATATCAAACTCAATAAGGAGAATGGAATCATTGAAATAAATCTCAAGATCAAAATATGATAAAAAAGATAAGCATTCTTGAGGATTAATTAAGTGTTACAAAGATAAATATGAGATCAAAATATACATAATGAACACACCTTAAGACTTAGTTAGAATAGACAAATGCCAATTTGAGTTCAAAGTAAGGTGATCATGATGAGTTGAATTCTAATCTTGATTCTATAAATATTGTTGAAGAACATGCATGTATATTGAAATATGACATGGCCAAAATGGCTAAAGAGGATAAAGAGACCATCAATGATATCATAATTCAATTAAAGGATGCAAGTTCAAGAATGAGTGTTAAGGAAGATGAATATATTTAATTGAAGGATAATATTATCTCCCTAAAGGATGAGCATGAAAAGGTCATAATCAAGATAGGCAAGATTGAATAAGATAAAAAGTAATCAGAAGAGCATAAAAATAATGGTAGCATGAAGGATAACAATTCAAATTAGTTTAAAGACAAAATGAAGAAGCCAATTAGACAATGAAATACTTCAAGGTATGATAGATCTTTTATGGGCCATTAATAAGTTTGTCATATTATTGGTCATAGGGCAAAAGATTGTGTAAGACGAAGAAATTAGTCAAAGGGAGATCACTTCCATATTCAAACAAAAGGTATGGAAGACATTGTTTGTTATAATTGTCAAGGAATTGGTTATACTGATAGGTTCTACAATAAAATACTATGAAATCAAGATAAGTTCAATTACTTTGGTTATATTTCTAGAGAATGTAAGAGAAAAATAAATTAGTCAAAGAAAGATCACAATCATAATCAATAAATAGTTATAAATGATCTTATTTATTTTAGATGTCATAGAGTTGGTCACATTTCTAGGTATTATAAGAACATGTTGAATGATTTATCAAATCAAAACAAGGTGTACGGATCTCTTATTCTTGTGAAAACCTAAGCCTATTAGGAAATATAATATTGAGACCAAAGATAGTTTGTTTTACATGATAGACATGAATAAAAGTCTAAAGTTTATATTTTTTGCACCTGTTGAGAAGTTTGAAGTAAAGAATGAAGGCAAAGATCCATTTAAATTCCATCTAGTGATGAGGGAGGACTACAATTCAAATGATAAAATGGAGATATAGGAGTCTCCTAAGTTTTTAGAATTTTAGTCTCACTATGTCAAAGGGGTGTCTCTCTCTAAGCTTCAAGGAGACACTTGACATTAAGAGGAAGCATGGTGGATGCTTGTTGAGCTTTGATTAATGTTTCAGGATAAGAAATCTCATTAGAATGAAGATGTTGAAGGACTGAAGGTAGAGAATGGAAATTTCCAAGTGTTTGATCAAGCATGATGTGTTATCAAAATGTTATATTTTTAAAAAAAGGTGTGTTGATCTTGTTATAGTATCCTCAAGGAATGTTCAAGGTTTTTGTTTTTAAAGTATTCTAAAGATGAGTGGTAAAATGATTTGTAAATCACTGAGTGCTTGGAAATCAATTAATTTGTTCATATTTTAAAGAATCATAAAGAAGATAAGTTATGACAAATGGTTTGTTGCTGTGAAGACCATACTCATAGACTTGTATGGATATGTTTTACATAAATGGTTTTGGAGAAGTTCTAATACATGTAGGCTTGATGACTATTATGGTTGGTTGTATAGGTTAGATATTTTGTTCTAAGATTAAGTTGACATGTTTTTTAGGCCTTAAGGGTGTCCATAAACTTTTGATAATAATAAATTTCCTGTAGCATCACACAATTCTTGTATTCTTGAAGAGGAGTATATAGAAGTATCCATGAAGGTATATTATTGATATCATGAAAATGGTTTTTGAGTTTTGTAGTTGATAATTTCCTATAACATATCAAGATGTTAGTGATTTGAGTGAGGAAGTTTGCATTATTTCCCTTGAAATTTATTTTGAGGAGATGTCATGCTTCCTTGATGTCAAAATTTATTTTGAGGAGATGTCATGCTATCTTGAAAGAACATGTTGTTATGTTGGGTTTGCTTTGAAGTGGTTAAAAATTTTGTGGATGAATTTCTCTAAGTCATCATAACTAAGGTCCTAAGTTTGTATGTCAAATATTGAAGATTGATGTTAGCTAAGTTTCTTGTTTCTCTAAGGATCATATGGGAGCAAGGAGTTAGGGCGATATAACTAGATTGAATGGATTAGATACATGTGAATAATGTAAGGAGGATAATATGTGAAGATTATTTAGTCATGATAAGAATTATGAGGATGCAAGCTATAGTTATGAGCTCAAGTTGATTGACATGATGAACTGGTCAAACCAAGTCATGTATTTTGACAATTTATTGAATATTCATGCATAAGCAAATAAATCTTTATAAGCTCTATGAGTATTTTGTTAGGTCCAAGGATTAGAGAAGTACAAGATCATATTGGTGCATGTCAAAGTGGGAGAAATTGATTCATATGCTTAAAATAATGTAATTGCTTGAGAATCTTAAAACATATTTGAATGCATGATGTTGAGGAATGATTGTTGACGTGTTGAGGAAGAGATCCTTTGTCATTATTATCAAAGGGGGAGAAATATCATAATGGAGTTAAATTCAAATAATTAAGAAGTCATTATAATAGTGTTTTTACATAAATGATAAAGAGGGAGATTATTGAGCTTGGTAATTTATGTTAGGTTGTCATTGATGTCAAAGAGAACATGAGATACTAATGCATTAATGACATAGTGATTAGATTGATGGTTTCAAGAGATATGACACATTTTCAGGTCTATAAGGATAATGAAGAAGTTGTGAGGCATCCATATATGTCTCAATGAAGTTATGGTATGTTATTTGATCATTTGGAATGAGAAACATGCATCTTCTAGCTTAAGACAAGCCAAACCATCACTACACATCATGTAGATATGAATGAACTAACAAGTTTGTGAATTTATTTAGTTACTTGAAAAGTCAAATGATGTCAAAGGATTTCAAGGATATTTTTTCTATAGTGCCAAGAAGTTACCTTTAAAATTTGGACCCTTGAAGTGTTTTCTATCTCAACTTATGAACATTAAAAGTTTCTATTTTAAACTATGATGGGCTACAGACCATCAAGTTTAACTTCTTTGAAATCTGAGGTCATTACTCAGTAGATCTAATAATGAGCATTCATCATCTATATCTTGATCCAACAGTGTGCATGATGTTAAATTTTCAAAGGTACCTACAATTAAATGTACTAGTGACAAGGGTCTATATCTCCTTGATCTGATAGAAGATCAATGGTTCATGGGATAGAGATTGATGGTGCAGGTCAAGTCAAAATTCAAATGTGTAGAAGGCACATACAGCTACTAAGTGGCACAAATGTGGGTTCTCTATTGCAAGATTAATAGTGAGAATTAAAATATAAATATCAAGCTAGAACAAATACATAAATGGTGTGTATTTTTCCATATTTTCTAGGAAGCATGAGATGAGGTTAAGGTTCTCGATGTTTACCATTTTCTTAGTGACCATTGGAATTTGAATATTCAAATTCAGGATAGAAAACTAGTGTGTAGATTTTGAGCTATAAATTTTGATCCAAGATGAATTTTATGGTGGTGTATAAATAAAAGTTGTAGAGGAATTCAAGGTACATATATAAAATCTAGTTAGAAGGTTTGAATGTTTGTGAAACTAAAAATATTGAGCTCCAAATTTGACTATGTTTTTGGTCATGTTTAGCAAGTGACCTGAGAAGGAAAATTAAGTTGTTCTTGATAGTATTTTGATGTTTCAAGATGATCTAACTATTAGAGAGTATTTTATACTCAATATGGACCATTTATGTGGATTTTTTAGGTTTGAAAAATCCATATTTAGTATGAACAAAGGCTTGGTAGATGACTAATTTTTTGGTCATAGTGTTATTGTGTATAAAATTCTATTTGAGCAAATTGTGCTTTAGTAGAAGAGTGTTTTCGTAGATGTATTACCATGAAGATGTCATAAAGGTCATATAGAGTGGAGCCAAATATTTGAAATTGATCATATGTTCTTAATTTTCTAAATTAAGTTTTAAATGGGTGAATATTTCTCCATGAGACCTATAAGGGATACTAAGGCCTAATTGAAAGATGTAGCTTCTTAAGTGTGACCCATAGATGTTTTGGTTGACCTATGAAGATGATATTGATATATGTGTTAGCATAATACATGTCTTAAGGGTTAAGGAAAGTCTTATGGCTGACCAAGAAGATAATATTCATGAAGACCCTATAAAGAGTGAAAGCAAAGGTGATGGATTTTAGACTTTAAAGTGGAGCAGTTGTGCATGCATGGATTCAAGTAAAGGAAAGGACCATTGAAATAGAAGGTATAACTTAGTGAGGAAAATCATAGAGTAAATAAGATAATTCCTAATTATTTGATCAAGATGATGTAGGAGGATACATAGGTCATTAGATCTAATGAGCCTAGAAGAGGCAGTTTGAGTAAGTTAGCCCTAGAGATAGCTTGAGAAAGATTAGAGGTGAATAGTATAGACAAAGGTGATCATCATAAATTTAAGATTATAAATAAGTTTTAAAGGTGATTTGTTCATGTATTTTAGTGGTTTATTGGTCTTTGAGCGGGTTAGTTCCTCCTTGAGAGGTAAATCTTGCTAAAGGTATAGTTTTTATGGGTGCTCAGCTAGATAGGGGAATTAAATCCTTGTGGGATTGGCATCTCAATAAAATAAGGGATGGGTGTTCCTTGATTAGTTGTTACTAGTCTAAATGTTAAATCTTGTTTTATATGACTATAGTCAATCTTGTAGGGTTTAATGGGTTTTATCCCCTAAGAGGCTTTCTGACATATATGATGTGTTCATGTGATGTATGCTCTTATGTATGTTTTAGTTGTATGTACTTTCATGTTCATTTTACTTGATTAATATTGGTGTATAATGACTATTTAAGAGTTGGGAATTGAATTGGATTATCTAGCATAATTGATTCACCCCCATTCTCAGTTATTATACCTCTAATAGAGAATATTCTTAGTAGATTTAACCTTTACCCTTTTAGTCCCAAATAATATCAGTAATTTCCAAGTTTTAAATTATGACCAACACATTTTAGACTTTATCACCAATAATAAAGTATTTTTATATCAAATAATTGATGAATTTGGACAATAAGACTTTGAATTAGATGAAAATGACAATATGAATTTAAAAATAATTGACATAACTAAGGGAATGGTCTAGTTTGACAGTTTATTCAACATGGACTATCAGAGGGATAAATACATGCCTACACTTATGAAAATTATGCAACATGAATGGTGAAATATGGGTAAGTCAAATAATTTGAAAAAGGTGCTTATTGGCACCACCTTCACCCCATAAAAGAAGCATGATTTTTCACAATCCCTCAAAGAATTCAAGGATATGGTTGAATGGAGTTATGAATATATTAATGTATTCAATACTTATATATTACCACACACTATTCCACTCAAACCTAGAGTCAATCCATTTAGGAAATGATAAAGGCCTTTTGATTTATTGCTAGAGACATTAATTTTAAAATAAATCCATAAACTACTTGTAGTAAGGATCATCTTCTTGGTGAGATGCTCTACATGGGTTGAAAACCTATTGCCAGTGAGGATAACGAATGGGGAGATTAGACTGTATGTTGATTTATGCCACATAAATAAAGCTTCATATAAGGATAACTACCCATTTCCTTCATTGGATTAATTATTTTAGACTGTGAATGGCACCCAAATGATTGAATTCCTTGATGAATATTTAGGATAAAATCAAGTGGTATTTAATTATGAATATAAAATCAATACAACTTTCATTGACAAATGGGGCACCTTCATATACATGACAATGCCTTTTGGATTCATAAATGGAAGTGATACCTTTCAAAGAAAAATGGATGTTGCATTTAAATATCTTATGGGAATGTCCATAGTTTTATACATGGATGATCTAATAATCATTTTCAAAAGAAGGGAACATTATGTAAAGGACCTAATTAAAGTAATGCAAAGATGGAAAGGCCATGGGATTTGGTTAAATCTTAAAAATATATATTTAGGGTAAATTAAGGCAAACTACTAGGCCATATAATTTTTGAAAAAGATATATCTATAGACCCAAATAAAAATAAAGTTATTATAAAGATTCTATAGACTATCACTAACAAATAGCTAAAGTCATTATTTGGTAAAATTAATTTGTAATGAAGTTTATTTTAGGTTTTGATAAAATAATCAGGTTATTGAATAACATGTTAATTAATGACACTAATATCAATTAGAAAAATAAAGTTCAAGTATATTTTTATCAAATAAATGATGACATTGTGAACATTCCAATGCTCATTATATAGAGTACACATTACCCTTTTACATTTATTCATTCACCTCATAACATTATATATCTATTGTGATGACATAAAATAAAGAAATGGGAGATTGAATGTTGATGTCCTTCATGATTATCCCACTCAAAAATACTAAATTTAGATATTCCATGATTGATAATCAAGTCATTTCTTTGATCAAATTTGTTATAAAGTTTAGGATTTTCATCTTTTGTAACAAAGCATTTGTTGTAGTAAATGACCCAATAGTGAAGGATTTACTAATGTAAAATGAATTGGGGAGATGGTGTTAATTGAATGACCATACTATAATATTTTGATATAGAGTTGTAAAAAATGAAACGAGTTAGTTTTAAATTAATCTAAAAATCCATGGCTAAAGTGGATCCCTAAATCATTTTCTAAATACTACTTAGTTTAGGACATCATAAATAATGACTAGTACATAGACATTATTAGCTATTTATTGAATAATGAGTGTCCCAAATAAATTAATTCCACAAAATAAAAATAAATGTGCTTGAGAATCATTCATTTTATCATCATATTTGGTGTTCTTTATATAAGGAACCATGAATGCATATATTTGAGATCACTAACTAAAGAAGAAGTCATTAAAGTACTTAAAGATTTCCATGGGAAATATTTAACTTGGCATTGTTCATTAAATACTAAAAATTATCAAATAATAAAGGAATGTTACTATTAATCACATGTTTTCAAGGATGTGCATCCTCATGTATGAAGTTATCATACTCACCAAGTCATTGTGTACCATTAATGCACCATATCTATACCACTATTACTGATCATTTAACCCCAACCATTTGATAAATGAGGATTGGAATTAATTAGAGACATAAATTTAAATTATTTCATATGCCATAATTTCATCCTTACAATGATAGATTAATATACTTATTTGTCTGTATCCCAACCATTCAAGAATTACACCACCAATGCATTCATTCAATTCTTCGATGAATGTATTACCACAAAGTCTGGTATGCCCACCATATTTTTATGTGATAATTACCCTAATTTCTCCTCCTTAAAATTAGATGAATGGTATTATTATCATTAGGTAACTCTTAAATTTTCAAATTTTATTCTTAGGATAATGGGTTAGCCAAATCAATAAACAAGAATTTGTTAAATATAATTCATATCTTAGAAAGAAATCCAGGGGATTATCATAATGTGTTTAAATTTTATTTATGTTCTAATAGAACTTGGATAAAATATTATTTAGGGACCTCTCCCTATGATATGGTATATGGCCCTTATCCTATCTTCCTGACCAATTTGGAAATCTCTGCCTTGCTATTTATAAAAGATTACCTTGAAATTAATGATGAAATAGAAACCCGCCTCTTGAATCTCATGTAATTAGAATAAAATTGAGATGAAACTTTGTTACATTATATTAATCATCAATATGTTTTCAAATATTGGTTTGACAGATGCACTAAAGGGAATGCCTTCATGATCTCTGATCTTGTCCTCTTATGGGATAAGGCTCATAGAAAGAAGGGACAATATGGAAAATTTAAGGATTTTATGGCTCCACCCCTACTAAATTTATAAAATCCTAGGTGGGAATGATTTACACCTATGTATTACTGGTGACGATGTTTCATTTCCTATCAATGGATTATTCCTCAAACATTACTTCTAGGCTTGAGTGGCTTAGGAGCTCCTGTAAATAATTTCTCTTTTATTTCTTGCTTTTCCTTCTTCTTCCTTATTTTAGTTTAATTTTGCATTCATTATTTTATATTTTATTGTTTTTTCCTCACTTGGTTTAGTCTCATTGTGTCCCTTTTTGACTTGAACTTGATGTTTTGACCTTAGGGTTCCCTTGCTTGATTAAGGAATGAAAATGGTGAATTGTTTGTGAATAACGTGAATGTCAATTCTATGTGTAAGTTTTTAAAATTATTGTTCAATTACTTGTATGAACTATTGATTTTTTTGGTATGGTTAAAATGTTGAATTCCTATGATTAATAACATAATGTATGGATTTATAAATACTAAATATATTGTTTTGATTATCATCAAATGCACCTAGTTGAAAATCTGAAGAGTATAATAGATCCAATTTTTCTAACCTTACTTTAATTGAATGTGCATATGCTTATTATAATTTTACCCATGGTTTAATCCTTAACCCATAATTTATTAAAAATAAATCAAAATATCCTTTCAAAAGGACCAAGTTAAAACATAAAAATATGTACCTTTTCCTTGCAAGGGTGATCATGAAGACCTCTACCATGGGATTTATAGCTTGGTTTGTAGTGGATAAAGGCCTTATAAAGGGACTAGGGGTGTCTTTTTTATGACTATGATTTCCTTGCTACAAACATAACAATTCTCATGCTATTTCTCTCCTCAATCAAAGTGCAAAATCCTTTTCCCTTCAGTAGTTCCCATCGATTAGGCAACTCTAATCAATTGTGAAATCTTTCTAAATAATTGAACCAATCACATAAAATCACACAATGATGGTATTTAAGCAAAATTAAAGTATAATATGTTATATGTTGAAGTAGAATTTTTTGCCTTAATATTTTTGAATTTAATTAGGAAGATTATTTGAAATTAATTTTTATGTTTGGATAAAGAATGAATATTCAAGATTCTTGAGATACTTAGGAGTGTCTCCTAACTAGAGTCATTATCTATTTTTTCTCTCACAACATGCCCAATATTCACTAAAAATGGGGATCCTATTTTTGCTTGATCCTTCCCTTTGGGAGTTTTAGTAGTCTACTTGTGCAAACCATTCTCAGTTTCACCATATTCTAGATGATATGTTTTAAGTGATTGGATATATTTTATCTAAACAATTTGTCATTTTAAGTACTCTATCCAAGCTTTGCATCTAAGGGTTGTTAGGGTAGGTTGCCTAAATATTAGACTGAAATGGTTTTAGTCTTGTGAAATAATTTTTTTGAGAGGTTTAAAAATCCCCTTTTAGGGAAATGTGACAATTTATTGAATGAATTAGTTGAATTATATATATCATTTTTCAATATTCGCCTTAGAAATATCATTTACTTATACTATAATTTAATAAAATTGGTTATATTCTCTTGGTTGCTTTAATATCTACTTCACTGATTTCCTTAAAATGGGCATGTTCTTACTAAGATCCTTATGAAAATGGGCTACTTTATCCTTATAAATCTTACCTTTTTAATTTATTTATAATATGAAATGCTATGAATTGACTAAATTTTACTCTTTCTCATATTTACCTTAGTGAATTTCATCAAATTAATTGTAATTTGTTTTGAAAATAACTTTGAATTCATTTGAAATAAGCTTTTCTTTTAATAATTTTTTGAATTTCTTTTGTTCAATTTCAAAAATGGCCATGTTAATTTTAAAATCAAATAGTTGTTTGAATTTGAAGTTAAAAAAAAATTATTTTAGTTTTAAAAAAATTATTGTTACTTTTAATTTTGTGCCTATAGGTACCTAATTTAGCTCAGTGCTACATGGATCTCTTTCATGACTGTTAGTGACTCCAACCCATCAAAAATCCTTTCAACACTTAGTTAACTTTTCTTTTCAGTCGAAGCCATGTGGCACTTTTCCTTCAATTATTCAAAAAATTCACAAGTTGATGAAGTAGGGGGATGCCACCAAGTGACACAATCTTAGTGAGCCATTATCTTAGCTAGATCCTTATAAAAGGAAGGCTCTATGTGAGTGATGCTACAAAACAACTATATAATGAGAGGGGGAGAGTGAATTACTATATTGACTAATTTATTCCTTTTTTTAAAATGTTAATTTAGACTAAAAATATATGCAAGGATCTCATACACACAAAGATGCATAACACTAGATATACTATGTAAAACCCAATATAGGAAAAACCACCATGAGAATAACTACTAGAATCTATTGTTCTAATCTAGCCTCATAATAAATAACTTCACTAGTTACAATATTTAAGGGTACTAACCCTAACGAGACACCAATCCCATAATTTAAGAGAACCTACTCTAATGAAGCACCAACTACATAATTGAGCACCAACTCAGCTTATTTGATGGCACCTACCAATCATATATATGTTATGTAACTATAACTCTAGATTACAAATTTGATTCATAAATGAATCCAATTCAATTCTCTATTATAGTTTTGTCTGTAACTGCTCATGTTATTCACATCTCTCTTTTCTTATCTTCTCTTCCCCTCTATCCATGTGTCTCTATATTTATCTATTCAACATAATTCAATAACACCAAAAACATCATATTCAATCAAATAATTTTATCTAGGGTTTCATATCTTATTTATAGTCACACTTGTTTGCTAACACATCATGCCTAGTTTTTCAAAATTTATTTCCTGTCTTTAACATCGAGTTTCCCACATCTTGAACTAATTCTTCACCTTTATGATTCCTTGTCTCATTATTATTTTTATCTTATATATGGATATGTTTTTTATTCACATGACATATTACACAAATTTGATCAATTATAGAGATCAATTTAATTCTCATCCTATTTTATAGCTTAACTGCAAGTTCTTCCACTTGACCATTGTGATGAATCAAGCCTTTAAATATTGACCATTGATCTTAAGTTTCACACCATGATATAATGACCCTTATTTAATTTTCCTAACTTTAAAATCCATTTGTTAGATCAAGTTCTCACAGGCTCATTCTCTCCATTGGATCCTTGCATGCTTTTAAGCTTTAATATTCTAAATTTAAAATTCATCCATTGGATCTTTTGATTCGAGCTCCCACATGTCATTAGATCTTCAAATTTTCATGAATTTTATCTCTATCTAAGGTTAAATATCAATCTCCTAATCTGATGTCATTAATTTTTGAGTCTTTAAAACAAATACGCTCCATTGATCCCATCAGAATAACTCAATCTTTAACTTAGCTCTGTGTCTATAAACATCAATAAATTTATCCCATTGATTCCACTCACTCTATTATATCTTTATTTCATGATTAAATGTTCACCATTAGATCTTTTGATAAGTTTGATCTTTGTCTCAGCTTAATGTTAAACTTTGAGCATTTCTCCTCATCACATTGCATCCTAACATCTTACAATAAACATGCTCTATTGATCTCTTTGAGATTTGATCAAACTTTACCTTGAACAAATTTGACTATGTATGGGAATCATTGAAATATATCTATAAGGTTAATTTTGCACCTTCATACCATTTACTTCCCTCAACTGCCTGCTATGCAATTTGAACAATATAAAATAGGTATAGCCCTAAACAAACCCATATTATTATTTATTCATGATTACTTCATCCAAGTGATATATAATTCCATTAACCTACTCACTCAAATTATTCTACCACAGAGCCAACTATGCATTGAAATGTCTAAATGGCCAACTTTGTTCTTGTATAACTTTTGTTGCTTTTAGTCGCATGACTTGAAATTTGACACATAAGATCCTCTCACATAGGGGATTCTATCCATATATAAATTTTCTCTTAAAAAAATTCATACATGTAAGATATTACAACACAAAAATGCCTTCTCAACTTTTCTTGACATATTTAAATTTTACTGTGTCAGAAAACACTATCAAAATTCCTAGGAGCCCAACTTTGCACATGCATATCTTTTGTCACACTACATTACATGTACTAACATTTAGTGAATAGAAAATAGGAAAAAAAATTAACAAACCAATATAACCATTTCATCCTAACACCTCCATGTCTATGAATTCTGACCTCATAAACATGCGTACTTGGCTCTACTTGAACCCTTTTTCAAATTTGGCTAAGTATGGAAACTTAGTGAATTTTGTTTGAATAACCAAATTTGCATACTCATATTTTTTATCATGCTTCATTGCATAACTTAAAATTTAGTGAATAATAAATAAATAATAATGTGATCACAACCATATGACCAACTCCCCTAGACTCATCCACACATAACAATGGTGATGTCAACAAACTGCCTATTCAGATTTTCTACCACTAGACCCAAAATGTCTAAATGAAGAAAATGAAGAACTAGATGCATTCCACTCATGCACACAATCACTCCATTCAACCTTGACCTTTGATAGTATCCCTTACACATCCTCTAATCAACATACACATTTATGAACATCAATGACATCCATAATTCAAATAATTTCCCTTTTTACCTCAATGATAATCATATTGCCAATAATCTCCCCCTTTATCAGTGATTCCAAACTAAATGCTTTGATTTTTTAATATAATGATACTTCTATAGATTTTATTGCATTTTATTCTAATAAATTCAAGCTAAAACTATTCAAACCAAACTTGATCCCCCTTAATCAATGGAACATTTTCCTAATCTCAACTTGGACACATGCTCTACTCTTTTAAACTTCTACAGAGAGCATTTGCACTTTTTCTCCATGTCACTTTTTGCAAAACTCAACTTGGACACCTATTATGCTCCTTTTATAGAGATCATTTGCACTTTTTCTCCACCTTTGACATCAATGGCAAAGGGAATCCATATTTATCAATGTTTGTCTAAATTTTTTCTCCCCATTTATAAGATAAAGGAGTTTGTCCAAGCATCTACAACCATCAACTCATTAGAAATTTACAAAATTATGCATACCTAAATTTTATTTTCTCTCTTCTTACATGGATTTACAAAGCTTCTGTGAGATTCCCCTTGGACTCATGCCATATCACTAGGATATAGTGATATGTTATAGGATCCACCACTCCAAACTTCTATCTCAAATACTTAAATTATTCCTTAGGAAGAGGTTTGGTGAATATGTCTACAATTTGATCTTGATTTGGAACATAATCTATTGTGACCTCTTAATATGTAACCATTTCTCTTAAGAAGTGATACCTGATTTATGTGTGCTTAGTTCTAGAATGAATCACTAGATTCTTTTATATGTTAATAGAATTTGAATTATCACAAAGAATAGAGATAGGTGATTTGTATTGTACCTTGATATTTTTTAGTGTTTAATTCATCCACAAGACTTGAGTGTAACATTACATTATTTCCATGTACTCTTCTTTTTTTGTGGAAAGACTAACTGACTCTTAATTTTTTCTCAACCATGAAACAAGTCTATTTCCAAGGAAAAATGCACCACCACTAGTTCTTCTTCTATCATCCACACTTCCTGCCCAATCAACATTTATATATGTTTCCAAAGTGAAATATTAACTTTTAGGACACCATATGCCATAATTAATTTTATTCTTTATATATCTAAAGATTCTTTTCACAATATTTACATGTGACTTTTTAGGAGTATATTGAAATCTTGTAACCATGTATACTACTTGCATGATATCAGGTCTTGATGCAACTAGGTATAACAAGCTACCTATCATTGATCTATAAATATTATAGTTTGTGTCAAGGGACTCATCCTCTTTACTAAATTTGCATCTAATTATCATGGGATTAATTACTAGTTTGATATCTTCCATTCAAAACTTCTTGAGCATTTTTTTAACATATTTAGTTTGGGATATAAATATCCCTTCACCAATTTGTGATAAAGATAAATGAAGGAAGAAATAAAGTTATCTAAGCATAGACATCTAAAACTCACTTTTAATTTGTATAGCAAATTATCTGCACATTTTATTGTTGCTACCACCAAATATAATGTCATATACATAAATAACAATAATCAACATATGCTCACCTTCTGATTTAAAGTACAAATTATTATCTACACATCCTTTTTTGAATCCTTATTGTTATAGGTACTAGTTTAATCTTGAATACCATGGTATAGGTGCATGTTTTAGACCATATAGATATTTATTTAGTTTGTATACATAATCTTCTTCTTTTTATAGCTAAAAACCTTTGGGTTATTCTATGTAAACTTCCTCTTCTAGGTTCACATTCAAGAAATAAAACTTAACATCCATTTGATAGACTTTGAACTTATTATAAATAGCGAATGATAGAAACATTCTTATGTCTTCCAATCTACAAATTAAATAAAATATTTCTTCGAAGTATATGCCTTCAAAATCTTCCCTTATTTATTATGATAGTTCCATCATCATTGATGTTGTTTCTAAAGATACATTTTATACCTATCACATTCTTGTTTGAAGGTCTTGAAACCAATTCCCAAGTTTTTATCTTTTCAATTTGGATTATTTATTTCATGTATTTTAGCCAATTCTCATCCTTGATAGCTTCAACATAGTTCTTAGGTTCAATTTTAGACATTAGATTAAAAGTTACTTGCTCCTTGTTCTATGTAACTCTTCTCTTTGTCTAAACTCCTTCATTCTTATTGACAATGATATACTCTATAGGATGATCCTTTTGAACAAATTGTTCAAGTGCCTTTTCAATTAGTTCCTTAGGATCTTCATTAGCTGCTTCATCTTCATAATCTAATTCTTCATTATATATTTCTTTATCAGGTTTAACATGTTTCAGACCTTGTTAAACCTTGACATTAATGCTCTCTAAAATCTTGTGTAGACTTTTATTGCAAAATATGTGGGCTTTGATTTGGGTGGAATAACCAAGAAATATTCCTTCATCACATCTTGATTGAAAGATTCCTAACTTGTCTTCTTTTCTCCTGATGTAAAATTTTCTTCCAAACACTCTAAAATACTTAATAAAGGTAGGCTTTACATACCATAGTTCATAGGGGATTTTATCACTATTTACCTTTATTTGAACTATATCCAAGATATATATTATTGTTTTGACTACTTATATCTAGTATCCATCATGTAACTTGGCCTCTTTTATCATTATTCTATCAATCTCCTTGACTATCATGTTCTTTCTTTCAACAACTCCATTTTGTTGTGGAGTCCTTGCTACAAAGTAATGTATTTTGATTCCATGATTTTCATCATACTCTATGAAATTATTTGAGGTAAACTCTACAAATTTATCATAGCTTAAACATTTGATTTTTTTATCTAATGTCATTCTCCACCATGGACATAAAGATCTTGAGTCTCTCAAATTATTGTGACATGTCCTACAAAAAGGTTACCCATGTCATTCTTGATTAATCATATACAAACATCATGAAGTATCTCTCTCCTTTAGATTCTCTTTTTTTAATAAGACCACAAATATTAGTATGAACTAATTCTAGAGGATTTGTAGTTAGGTAATCCTTTATTTGAAATCTAACCCTTGTTTGCTTGCCTTGTTGACATTCCTTTCAAGTAGTGTCCACAAGTTTGGTTATCCTAGGCATGTGTCTAACACACTTATTTGAGACCACCTTCACCAAGTTTTCAAAATTGACATGGCCCATTATTCTATCATAACCAGCCCTCATCATTCTTTTCTCTTATGTAGATATTACCATTCACTTCAATAAAATTAATGATATTTATTTTAGTTCTTTTCCCTTCTTTAACTAGTCTTTTATATCTCCTTAACTTGAATCCTTTATCATTAAATTTGACCTTATATCTATTGTCACACATTTGGCTAACACTTATCAGATTATGTTTGAATCCTTCAACATAAAAGACATCATATGTAGGCAATTTTCCATCTATGTTCAAGGTTTATTTACCTATGATCTTTACTATAGTGTTGTCTCCCAAGGTGATAGGTATTTCCTTACATTTAATAAATTTGATGAACTTACGATTGTCAGCAGTCATATGTTTTGAGAAACCACTATGTATTACCCACAAATTATGTTCCTTGGCATGAGGTGTAGTATGAGCAATCATAGATTGATATTTTACTTTGCACACATCCTTAAGTTTCCCATTTGGATTTTTTTCTCCTTTTTAGAGACTTGTGAACCTTTGTTTACATTGGGATCCATGCCTTTCTTCTTTATGTTTTTGGTTTTTCTATAGTCATATAAAGTGTCAAAATTGGTATCTTGAGTGTGGATTATGACTCCCAACCCATAGGTCCCTCTTGCATGCTCTCATGACCATTTGGACACATTTTTACTAATTCTTAGTCATCCATAGACTTTCAAGACCTAATTCTAGCTTATCTAGGTTGTTTTTTCCATGCTTATTCCATCCCCCTAGATCTTAAGCTTGTATATAGGAGCACTAGGGTTGGACTATAGCATTGGACCCTAGGGTGTCCTATTTTTATCACTCATATCTAATAATATTTCAATCCCAAATGACCATTTTATCCTAATTCATCTTCTTCATTATGTCATCCTAACATGAATGCATTTAACCCATGAGCAATAGATCTCTATAAAAGCCCATTCAAATTTCATTTAGAAGGGGTTGAAAAATATTACTAAATCAAGAAAGAATATAAGAAACACCGCTAAGGAACATTTCCATTTTCTCTACATACAACCATTTAATATAGCCACCATCATATTCAAACCCTCAAATTAGTCCTTAGCCACCTTGAGCACACCCAATTTAACATTTTTGCATTCGTATAATACTATTTCATAAAGCACATCAAGTGGGAAAACTACATATGGCTTGATACCTCTTCATATTATTGGTATGTAGGCAACATGCCCATATAATGGTGTGGATACATGTTTAGTTTATTCTACACACACTAAACCCTTCTCTTTCTCAAGTTTCATTCAAGCATAATGAAGGTATAAGGTTTAAAGATTAAATCTACTCTAAAAGGATCTCTATTAACATTCAAGATCTAAAATTTCATAGGTAGGATCACATACGGACAATAGACAAAACCCAAATATTTTAGATATTTGACTAGCTTGGACAATAGCAATAGGACATAGATTATAGCACTAGACCCCAAAGTATCCTATTTTCGGTGCTCCTATCCTTTCAATAAATGAAATCCAAATCCTATTTCATGACACTATCCTAATATTACACAACTGATATCAACCTCTATCTCAACCATATCAACATAATTTTAAGATAAGTTACATTTCTCTTTATATATTACAATTTTTAAAAAGGTTTAAAAGGCATAATAAATTTTACAAATTAGTACTATAATTTTTGCAATATTATTTACTAATTTATTATTCTAGACTCTTCACTAAATTAGAAATAAGACTACAATATTTCTAAAATAGTTAAGTCATTTAGTGAACCTAACTTACTTTACATATAAAAACCCTAGAAACCCTAGGGAAAAATCCTTCCTATTTTTTCTATTTTTTTAATTTTTTTCAAACTTCATATTTAAATTAGAAATTCACATTAATTTTTAATATTCCATAGTAATTTTTGAAAATATATTTTTCTTCCAAACCCTAGTTGCAAATACTAGGTCCCTTTAAATCAAGAATTTTAAAATATTTTTATGATTTTTTACTTGCATATTAAATTATAAATTTACATTAGTTTTTAAAATTTATTAGTAATTTTAATATATATATATATATATATATATATATATATATTTCAAAACCTTATCTACACATACTAGGTCCCATTGCTTTTGAGGTATCACCTTACATGTTTGTGAGATTCATATCCTTTTTATGCATTTTCCAATTTGTTGCTTTTAGAACTTTACATTGCTTATATTCAATTCTTTACTTCTATATCTCTTTTCTTATTATAAATTATTACAAAAAATCCAATCAATTTGGAATTTGTTTTCCTACTTTAACAATGGCCTAATACACTATTTTTGATGAAAATGATAAAAGAGAACTTTAGGAATTATTAACTAAACACCTTGACATGAAAGATGACATGCTGAAAATACTACAAGAAGAACAATAAAAAGTGATCAATGTTTAATTTTCTCAAACCATAGAGCAATCAATTATAAATGATACTAAGGGGGAAACTATGTCTCAACAACCCCCTATAGTAATGCAACCTTCCTATGATACACCACCAATTATGGCTAGTACATCTTTGTCTCATGATGTGGCAAACCTTATCCAAGATATAAAATATCTGCAATCCAAGGTGATATATCTTGAGAAAGGTCCCTACGGACCTAAATAGTCCTTGGATTGTCTTGCTCTACTTCATACACCATTGGCAACATCATATTTCTTCAACACCCTTGCCACAAAGTTTTACTCAACCCAAGCTCACTCTTTATGATGGCAAGGGTGATCTAGAGACACACTTGAGATATTTCAATGTAGCATGGTTAGAATTTTTACCAATTCAATATTTATTAACCAAGTTATTCCCATGGAGTTTAAAGGATTATGCTTTATAATGGTTTTCACTGACATGTTCCTAGCTCATTTCAACATTAAAATTAGTGATAAGGTTTCCTATCCCCAAGTTACATAATAAAAACAAAGGTTAAATGAGCATCTCATAGATTATGTTCTTCAATATAATGTTCTCTTGGCTAAGATTAGTAGCCCCATAACTGATTAAGAGTTACAAGATCTTTTTAAATAGAGTTTTCTACTAGCCTTGCATGAATCAATAATGATCAAAAGATTATTTTTCTTCACTGAGTTATGTCATACATTAAATGAAAGGGAATTCAAATTAATTTGAATGGGAAAACTAAAGTACATAAGAATATCATAACAAAAAAAAAAGAGTAAAAACAAAGTCCCATACAATGTAAATATCAATGATAACAACAGTCAAAATCAACCTATAGTTAATGCAACTTCATATCCCCCTTAGTGAGTGGTTTTATCTACACTTCCTAGATGAATGTTTTTCAATCTACCAATATCTACAACAAGAGTTTTATATTGTATTTTAGAATGTGATATCAGATCTCTCCCTCCTATATGAGAAGTCTATCCAACAAAGTCTCTTCTACGAGGATATGAATAGAATACATTTTGTAATTTTCACATGGCACCTTGCCACACAATAAACAAATGCATTATTTTCAAACACAAGATACATGACTTGATAGATGGAAATGTTATTGATCTTGGCACTCTATTTGAGCCTTTTTAGGCAAAGAAAACATAAGATAAAGATTTGAAAATCTTTTTAGATCCTTTCCCATAGCATTTTAAATAAGAGACAGGTGATACATCAAATGTTCACCTTGTATATCTTATACATCCTCCACCAGCTACATATTAGGCACCTTCAATTGAGGTACACCCTTTGAGAAACATGATTGGTGTATACAATTACAAAGTTCTAACTAAACCATTGATCTCTGTCTCAGAGTAACAGATAGTTGAGGATGATTTGGATTATCATGCACTCTTTATTAGAGCATACATTCATAGTGTTATCATAGACAATAAATCCAGTGTAAACATGTGTATTATGACATTAATAAAATAGTTGGGATATTCAAAGTAGGATATTACCCTAATGGGCATAGTTATCAGTGGATTTAGTGAGCACATACAAATTTCTTTGGGTAAGATTATACTTCCTCTATAGGTTGGTTGAACACATGTGGCCACACCATTTACTATTGTTCCTAGTGCATGATTTTTTGATATGTTACTTGGTTGACCATGGATTTATAAAATTTAAATAGTACCTTTTATAGTTCATAGATTCATGAAATTCATTCACACTAATTAGGTTGTTATAGTTGGTAGAGTTCCATATGAGTTACCACTCCCTACTTCAGAACCATCTAAAATTTTGTAGTGACCAGTTTCAGTTCTACCACCAATTTTAGTTTGTTTACTAGTTTCATTTCTTCCTCTAGTTTAGATATAGACATAGTCAAGAGATCCATCACTAGCACATAGAGTTCATACACTTCAATAGAGGTATCTTTTAGAGCAACCACAATTTCAAAATTTTAGACAACTTTTAGATATAATTTTCACACTTAGGGTAATGTCATTAAGATCTCATGTATCTACACATATAACACATGTTCAAAGAGCTCTTACTAGTACTAGATTACACCATCTAGGTGATGTCATTCCTACAATAAACACTTTAATTATCATTTTGATATATATTACTTACTACCTTACATAGATTAATCTATCGACATTTACTAGTATATATCACTTGTGTATTTATTAGCATATACCTAGTATTGTACTCCATATCTTGTATACTTTCAATTCTTGTCTTGATTAATAAGATGTGATTATATTTCTAGTATATTGCATGCCTTCCTTTCTTTCTTTACATAGCTATATGTGATTACATTTCTTAGTTCCTATTTTATCTCCTATATATTCCTTAAGAAATTTTCCAATGTCCTTTTCTTCTATTCTTGTGTGATTCGTAAGTCATTTTCCAATGTATTTTACTTGTACTCTTTTATGTGCCTATGGCCCTTGTGCCAACCTTGCTTGGTTCCAATCGTATGTGTATGTGGCATTTGAACATATCTTGCATGCTTACTTTCTAGTTTGAGTGACATGTACCCATGTCCCTTATTTAATTGGCACCTTTGACACTCTTGTATGCTTCTTGATTATTACTTTGCATGCTTGTTTTCTTCTTAATTTTTTTCAATGCCATTATTCACGTCATGCATTATCTTGTCTTCTTGGATGCCATTATGGACGTCATGCTCCATCCCTCTTTGAAAACTAGAAAATAACAAATAACATTTACAATTTCAATTTAGTACATTACACATGCTATTACATTATTATATCTATCTAGGCATAACCCTATTTTATCTAACAATCTCCAATACAAACTATGTTATATCATAAGCCATCTTTTGCATTATCATTGCTATATCATGTATTCTACAACATAACACACTTGTAGGGCTATTACTTCTAAGGGTTTTCATTGCATGGTCTTCATTCCTACCCTTAGAAGAGGGGGAAACAAATACAATTTCTATGATAGATATCATACCTCTTACTGGTTGAAAAATCAATTTTTAGAACACTTCAAATATCAATCATAGGTCAAACTAGGTAGATAGACCAAAAAATAGTGATCATTATAGAAAAATAATTAGTTTTAGAAAAATAAAACATCACCAAACATGGAAAAAATGACAAATAATAGGGTGTCCTAGATTTATCACTCCTATCCAAATGGTAAAAAACCTAGATTTTCCAAAAATAGACAAAAAGGTTAGCTCAACTATAGTTTTATAACTATAGACACTAGAAAACTACACACTTTTTGATGTCTAAATGCCTTAGGATCCCCTAAAACTCTTAAACCTTCCCAAAATCCATCTTAACCAAAAAAATCACTATTTTCCTTGTCATGAATATAATTCAAAATCACTATTTGAAAGTACTATTCAAAAGTACTATTCACCATGACTATTCACTATGGGACCCACTATCATTATTCATGATGACATGGTAAGTGACTTGACAAGTGACATGGCATGTGACATGGGAGGTTATTTTAAAGGTTATATTTTAAGTGACATGGCTTAAAAGTGATGTGGCTTCATCTGAGACATCATACCCCTACTGGGACCCCTCCCAACGTGCTTGACGACCTCAATCAAACATCACAAGGCACCATGAAATGAGGTGAATTTACCCTTAATGGATAACTATTAAACATGTATTTTTGTCTCTTCACATGAAATTATAATTTAAAAGAGATACCTACCTCTTTAAGACTTTGCAAAAGACAAAGAGCATCCATTTTTGACTTTTTAGTTCAAATGGAGGTTCACCAAACCAAATGGGAGATTGTTTAACCCACATGGGAATCCCTACCAACCTCACCTTAGAATTTCAATCCAACACATGGAAAATGGTGCCACATTTTGTGTGCCACCCCTTTAAGTGCTTGTACAAATCAAGAAAGAATGGTAAAAAGGCTTTAAGTCTCGTTTAAACTAATGTGCATGATTTCCATTCAAACATGGAGACTCACCAACCCACATGGGAATATTCACCAAAATAACCTTGAATAAATCATGATCCCACTTTAATAAATTCTGATTTCTTAAATATTACTCTATTTTGGCATGTTTCTCCACACAAAAATGCTATAAATACCCCCTCTCCTTCACCCAAGGTTAAGTGGCAAGTTAGTCATTTGTTCTTCACATATTGCTGAATGTTTTTGGAGAAGGTAATCATCTTAGAGGTAATAATAATCTTGGGGAGAAGATCTCAAGTAATGAAACATTGCCAAAATATTTAACAACCATCCACAGCAAGCTGTCATCAATCCATCTTCAACAAACATCAAGGTAATTTGAATTATTTTACAAATTTAATTTTTTCTTTCTTAACCCCCTTTAGCCTCTTCTTTATTGACCTAAAAACCATAACCCATTTGGACTTATTATTCTCCTTTCACCCCTTTTTATCTTTACCCTTAATCTCTTCTTTCTCTTTATTCCATTTACCCATTAGCCTCCTCACCATTTATCCTTTTGTCCCATTTTACCTCCTTTCTTTCTGATCCCTTTTATCCATTTACCTCTTCACAATTTATCCCTTTTGACTTTTTTATTTCTTATCCTTCTTAAAATTTTGACCATTTACCAACCTTAGCCAAAACTTTATCCATTGTCACAAGACAAACCAAACCATTTCCAAACCCAAAACCATAACCTTGCCTTCACCAATTTTCAGCATTACTATAATCAAACTAGTTGCTTCATTTTGATTAATTTAGCAAAGAATTTAAATTTATTCTCTAATATTTGGTTAATTTTTGTTTTTAATATAAATAATTTTCTATTTTTTATGCAAAATCCTTTTATTTCATCATTTCAACTTAAGTGTTTAAAGCAGGTGGATTGATAGCCTCCTAGACAGTTGTTACTTCTAGGATCTAGCTCATGCTAGGCAATCCACCCATTTAATTATATAAAAAATAAGTTTTTTTAGTGTTTTATTATTTTAATGTCATCCTGCCAACACAAAGAGGATATCTCCACAATCACTTGGATTCAATGCATTCATTTTAATAGGTTTTTATACACACCCCTTATCACTAGTTTCCTTCTTTACAAAGAATGAAGAAAAGCAAAAAAATTGAGAGAAATTTTTTGTCACGCCCGGTGGGACCTTTGAGTTTTCTTGGGTCAATTAGTTGTCTTAAGACATTTATAAATTCATTATTTAAAATTTCATTTATTTCCATTTGTGAAAAAAATTCATTTACTTGCATTAGTAATTAAAAAAATAAAAATAAAAAAATCATTTAATTGCATGTTTAGTTGCATATTTACTTACATTCTTATTTGCATACTTTATTGCATTCTTAGTTGCATTTTTAGTTTCATTTTAAATAAAATAAAATTTTATTTTATTTCTTATAAAAGAACACAAGTTTTAGTTGCATTTTTTTAGAAAAGTTAGAGTTTATTTTCCTTGCATCTTTACAAGAAATAAAAAGAAAAATCATCCTAAGATTAGGAATTGCATTTCCATATTTAATTTAGATTAAATTTAGATATTTTGTATGCATTTAAATAAATCTAAAATTCTTATTTTGGGTTTAAAACAAACACTTTTCATCCATTGAATTTCTTGTTAATCTTAGTTCATCTACTAACTAGGTGGAATAATAATTTTATCATAGATTTCACTTGTATTCACACGCCAAGCCAAACCACTGAATAATCAACACATCAAAATAATAATCAAGATGAGGACCGACTAATATTTCATCACCTAGTAGTAACTTACACCCTCCTAGCTATCATAATTGGATTTCACCATGAAGGGGAGAACCAACTCAACTCTCTGGTTGAATATAAACTCTATACTCTATATATCTTGGCTAAGCACCTGATACCCTTATCACTATAGGATTGTGAAGTGAGGGGGTAGGCCCCATTACCAAGCCACGTACTGATGTTCAATAAAAATATTTCTTTTGAGCACCTAAACAACCTGAAATAAACTATAGCTTGCCTTTTTAGTACCCATATAAAACCAACTTCCCCTCCACACTCTTTAAGGAATAATCCAAAAGTTATTTAAAGGTAATCCTAGGCTAAACACATTTCTAGTGCTTTTGTTGATTGTTTTGAAATATTTTAGGTTACTTCTTGTTTGAGTTGAGATCTTTGCCTTTACATTTCTTATTTTTTCATATGGTCACTACTAGAAAACAACTTAGAAATCAAATTAATTAGACCTCATCTTCTTTCACACCTATGGAGTATACCTCAAACATTTACAAATTCCCCTCACATTGAGAGTTCCCCTCCTCCCTCTCCTTCTAAGGTCCCAATCATATCTAAATGGGATCTTATATTTTTTTACCTTCATTGATAATAATTAGGTGGATTTATATCACTACCTCAATACCATGCTACACCACAACCCTTTTGCTTTGGTTTCCTCTACCGAACCCCCTCTTATCATTCTACCCCACCTTATGGTGGGTACCACTTCAACACAACCATTGTTGGCCCACACCTCTTCTAAAATCTCATCCACTAAAACCCAAACCAACCTTCCACCCACCAACCAAACACCTCCTATCACACCCCAAGTGGGTTCAATCCTACCCTTAGTCACCTATACCCCACCTACTATGGCATGATCCTCCACTCCTACTTCCATTCTCCCTCAGTAGCAACTAATACCTCAACCATAACCCAATATCAAAATCTAGTGCTCTCCATACCATAAGAATGTCTACCTATAAACACTTTGGTCACTACGCACCTTCAACCAACTAACCCGCTCACCACTTTGATGCCACACATAAACCCTCTAACCTTGACCTTCCAACACGTACCCATGACATCTTATCAATATATTCCTAACACACAAGTATACATACCTTCACCTTCCACCCAAACTTACATGACCTCACACACACATAAAATTATCCCAACCATCCACTAGTTATTCCCATGTCACTTAGCCCCAACAAAACATGTCATATAATTATCCAACCCAACAACCCCAAACAGACTTGGTCAAGATGCTAATGGAGAAGATAACTACCCTTGATTCATCCATCTTAGGGTTATATAACCTTATCTCTTATGAGAAAATTTGCAATGAATCCATCCATCCATCTGTCCCTCTCTGACCATATCCTCTACAGTGGGAATTGCAAAAATTCTCTAAATTTCAAAGCAAGGAGGCCCCCCAACAACATTAAGATCATTTAGGCATGCATGTTACTTGAATACCTATGATAACTCTCTTCTCCTCCATACCTTTCCTATGTCCTTATCTAGACTAACATTGGATTGGTATAGTGCCATCCTAAAATAGTCCATCTTCTCCTTCACCCAAGTAGCCTAAACTTTTTTAGATTACTTTTTGATTAATATATCCAAGAAAGTCTCTATTATCAATCTCTACTCTATTTGATAATTTGAAGATGAATCTATATATAATTTTGTGGCTCATTGGAGGATCTTAATCAACCAAATTTCCTTTTCATTGCCTCAACCTAAGCTTATATAACTCTTTTCCCAAGCATGTGTAAAACACATATCATCCACATTGCACGTCCAAAGCTTCTAGACATTCGACGAAGATTTTACCATGGCTCATAAATTAAAAATAATAGCCATTGATGAGGGAAGATTAAAGTTGAAGAACAAAAAGATAAATTAGGAAACCAATGAGCCCTCTCCTTCCGAACTAAAAAACACAACCAATACCAATTCCAAGAGTAAAACCACTACCAACTCTATTATCCTCAAAGCCGTGCCTCCACCATCTACCAACCAATAGAACCCAAGGAACCAAACCTCTGACCCCTTAAACTATCCAAACTAAAACCAAAATAATCAAGCTTGGAATAACCATAAGTCATTAACTCCACCTAGGGACATTTATCCTTCCATTTTGGAAAAGTTACTGAAAGCCAAAATCATCCAACTTTTACTAATTAAATCACCCCAATAGTTTGATCTTTCTCTCCCCATGCCCTATTGGTATAATGAGAATGACCATTGTGCTTTTCACTAAGTCATAGGACACGACATCAATAGATGTAATACCTTTAAATTCTTTGTCTAATCCCTCATTCACAAAGAGGAGTTCACATTGGACAATCCTAAATCAGCATGAAACCAAGACTTTGACATATTCCACAAACCTTTCCCTAGTCATGCTCCTTTTACCCCTCATTATAAAAATAAACCTAGATCATCTCATGAGGCACATACTATTAATGTGGTTACTAGTGAATTCATTGATGAAGAAAATGTTATCTCAACCACTTCTTTCCCCATTCCCTTATTGGAAGAAAAAATATTTCCTTCCATTCCTTTGGACACCCAAACAATGAAAGCAACCATATCCACACCTCCATTGGAGGATACCACACTTGCCTCCCCTATATCATAACCATCCACCCCCTCTTTAGAAGATATCTCACAAGAGAATATGACTTCATCTACCCAACCTCTAATTGAAAAACATTCTATCAAAGGTCAAGATAAAGGTAAGGGATCAAGCTAGAACTTTTAACACCTTATTTGACAGACCAACCTAGCCCCTCTAAAACAACTAACACCTCTACCCAACAAACCAAAACCCTTTCCAAATTGATTCACCCTCAAACACCTAAATCCACAAAGATAACTAAAGTGACCAAATTCCCTCTAAAACCATCAACTAAAACAACGAAAGAGGTAAAATTACCAAAGGGCTCAAAACCTCATATTTTACCTCCTTTAACCTTGCCCTCCATTCTAGGTCCCCAGCCCTCTATCTTAAACACAAAATCCACCATTTTTACCAAAACCCCACTAACTTAATTGGTCACACCTTCATACTTTCTCTCAAAATCACCTTTCCCCACTACACCAATATTCACTAAGTCACCTACTTTACTATCATTTGCCTCTAGCTCATTCACCACCTTACCCAAACCAAAACTATTAACCAAGTATACCACTTTACCCAAGACACCTATCACCAAACCCATGTCCCCACAACTTCTACTTCATCACTCAAAATAAAACCCACTAAACCTTTACCACCTTTATCTTAATCTTACTTGACCACCCTCCAACAGTTATTAAAAACTTCTTTCTTGAGCTTACCACCCATCAAACCCTTTGACCCTTCATGTACCAAATGCTCTTGGATTAATGATAAATTTATATGTGTATATCATAGGGGACTAGGACATGACACCAAGAACACTAAAGCTCTTCAAATGCTGGTTCACAACCTATATGAAGATGATGATCTATTATTTGGATAAACCTCCTTTATTCCCATTGCCAGTCCAACCACCTACTCAACCCATTCAAACTTTGGTCTCACCCAAAAGTGAAAAAGAGGAATTGAAGCAACCATACAACCCAAAGAACCCCCTTATCCATGTTATTCACATGGTTAATCGATCTAAGGCACAAAAAAAGGATAAAGGGAAGACTAAGGCATCCATTTTTTGGATTTACCCCTCCTTGACCTCCCAAGATAATAATAACCAATATTATCCATCTCTGAACAATCCCAAGGTGTTTATCTTAGGTGCCTTTCCATCTAACCCTCCATACCCTAACCCATATGCAATATCGGTATGAAAATCTATCCTCAAGCAACTTCACCAAACTCCAACAAAAATGAGCTTGTATGAGTTAATCTATACCTCCCCCTATCACCATTAAGTACTCATAGAGGCTCTACGATCTATAGAGGTCTAACTTGATGATCCTAAGCCTCTAGCCACTTTTGGTGGTACCATTTGGACTTCTAAACTTATCACCTTCAAAAATTCTAAAATACCTTTTATTCATTTAGAGAATCTTGATCCATCTCTCTTCATTACAACATATATCAATCAAACCTACATCAAAATATTGATGATCGATGGGGGAGTTAGATTCAATATTATATCCTCCCATGCTTATGAATAGTTGTAGTTACCTTAAAACATCATGTCTAAAATCTCAATAGTTATTAATTCTTTTAATGATACTATGGCTACCACCTTGGGCACAGTTATCCTCCATATTTGTGTAAGACATCATACTATTATTTAACTCTTTTATGTTGTAGAAGGAGAGTTTCAATATAATATTGTACTTTGATGCCCTTGGATTCATTCCATGAGTTGTGTTCCTTCCACCCTATATCGATGTATCAAGTTTAAACATGAAGGGAAAGTTGTGACTATCCAAGCTAACCCTAGTCCTTTTACATCTTGTAATGTGACATATTGGCCCAATGATGTCCTTATTCCTACATTATCCACCACACAACCATCTTCCAATAACACAACCTCACCAGCCAAACCCCATAGCATTTCCACACCTACTGTTGATGAAACTTCCACTAGCTCATCTATCCCCTCTTCACAAATTCCTTTAGAAGACCATATGAAAACCACATTCTAACATCTTTTTTGGGGGGAATATATACTCTTAGCCTTAGACACCTTCCTTATACCCCAAGAATATGGGAATCTCAGACATGACCCTTCTTATGACCCTAACATTGGAACCATCATCCCTATTAGTCTCCATAACCATCAAATAAATTTAATTTATGGGGGACTTGATCGGCCACTTCTAACCCCTACCACTACATCATCCATCCAATTATTTACCTGTAACATTTCCTATCTTATCAAACCAAAGTTCACTAAGTTATATCTTCATAGATGTACTTTGAAAGGATTTGGCCTTGGTCACTATGAACATGGGCCTCATGAGTTACCCCATTTCAAAAAAATTCAATCTCATGAGTCATTTTTCCTTGGGTGTGAACCACCTCAAGAGTCCACCAATTCACCCAAACCCATTACCATCATAAAGGAAGATATCCCATCCTTGCTAACGAAATAAATTTATCCACCTAAAGACCCTGATATCATCCCTCTTAACTTTTTTTTATCAATACATTAAATTTTGGCCCTCTCATCTAACAAAAGAGTGGCCAAAATAAGGTCCTTCAACTCCTACATCCTGAAATGGTAGAGAATGATTCTACCACCATCAAGACCATCCAACTTCAAGATGATGATTCCATTCTTACCCACCTAGGTATAGGGAAGTCTTTTATCTACAAATACCTTCCTGTTGAGGCCCTAACTATGTTGAATGAATCTACCATAGATATCAACTTCGGCACTATGGATGACCCTTGGATTGTCAAATTGGGCAAATCATTGAAAATTGAGGAACATAAATATTTCTCCTCTTTCCTCTAAGACCGCATCATAGCCTTTGGTTGGTCTTATAATGATATGTTTGGGATTGAACCCACCATTACTACCCATAACATAGTCACTCATCATGATGCTAAGATTGTTAAATAGAAACTTTGATGCATGCATCCTCACATAGCCCTTCTCGTCAAAGAAGAGCTTCATCATATCATATCTATAAACTTCATTCAACCCATTGAATACCCCTACTAGGTTTGGAAAATTATACCTATCACAAAATTTAATAGGAGTTTACACATTTGTGTAGAATTTCATGACCTTAATCTTTCCTGCCCTAAAGATGACTTCCCTTTCCCTAACATTGACCAACTTGTTGATCTTATGACTTGCCATGAGATGTTATCTCTAATGGATAGGTTTTCAGGTTATAAAAATATCTTGGTTGCTACTAAAGATCAACATAAAACTACCTTTATGACCCCTTGGGGAACTTTCTTCTATAGAGTCATGCATTTTAGGTTAAATAATGCTAGTATAACCTACCAATGTGCCATGACTTATATTTTCCATGATATCATACATAAGATCATAGAAGACTATGTGGGTGACCTTCTCAAAAAGTCCAAACTCCAGAAAGACCACTTGGCTATTTTTATGATCATGTTTGAATGCCTCATCCATTATAATGTTTGCCTAAATCCCAATTAATAAATTTTTGGTGTCATTTTAGGAAAGCTTCTTGGCTTCATCATCTCTCTTCATGGAATTGAAGTAGACCCTACTAAAGTTAGAGAAATTTTGCACATGCCTCCTTCAACTAACCTTAAACAATTATGCAGCCTTCAGGGAAGACTTTAATCCATTCACCATTTCATTTCCCAACTTTTATACCAGTTCTAACCTTTTTATCACCTTTTGAAGAAGGATGTCTCTTTAAAATGGAGTAGTGATTATCAAAAGGCCTTTGAATCACTCAAATAGTACATAGTACCTTTTACTACCACTATCCTCACCCCTTTAAAGGATGACCACCCCTTTTACCTATATATTTCTACCACCGACCATTCCTTAGGGGAAATGTTGGCTCACCGAGATGAACAACATAAAGAGAAAACCATATATTACATTATATGTATGCTTTTAGAAAATGAAACTTGGTAGACACACACTGAGAAACTCTATTTAGCATTGACCTTCATGGCCACCAAACTCCACCACTACCTTCTTAACCATAAAATATATGTCATCACTAATATTGACCCATTCAAATACATGCATTATAAATCATACCAAAATCAGTGTATGGCTAAGTGGCTCATGCTTCTAGCTGAATTTGACCTTGAATTCCTCCAAAAAAAATCAATTAAAGGTCAGGTCATTACTGATCAATTGGTTGAAGCTTATATAGAAAATAACCAACCACCCCTCTTGCCTTTTTGGACAAGTTTATCATGACTCTTTTTCAAGAAGATGACATAACCTACCAAATGACCATGTTCTTTAATGGATCTAAATACTAACAAAGAGGGGGTACCAGAGTTATTATCATTCTTATAGATGGTAAACCCTTTCCTCTCTCATTCAAACATGACTTTGAATGCACCAATAATATGGCTGAGTATGAACCCTCAGTGATAGGTCTTTAAAGTACTCAAAGATTGGGAATTAAGACAATCCATGTCTTTTATGATTCCTAGCTTGTGGCCAACTAGGTTAATTGGTCTTATCAATGTAAGAATGATGTCTTCATTAAATATAAACTTTTAGATGATAAAATATTAAAATCATTCAAGCATTGCCTAGTCTAATCCATTCCTCAATCTACCAATAAATTTGTGGATATAATGGTCTATCTTACTTATCACATCCCTTCTCAACCTTCTAATTCCAAAATATTTGTTAACATTAATCATTTTACCACAGCCTCTTATGGCCAATCTAACCTCCCTACCATTTGTAATGTAGAAGAATTCCCTACTGACATTTGGTATGACCAAATTTTCTACTACCTCAACCTAGGCATTGTTCCTCCCAAACTCTCCAAGAATGCTTGAAGAGATTTTATTCAGAGTACCTCTTAAGGGAATCCTTTAGAAACATGGTTTTTATGGTCTCCTTCTTCATTGAATACATATCCATAAAGATTCCCATGCCATCAAGGAAACACATGATGCAATTTGTGGGGGACACTTTAGTGGCGAAACGGTCTCTAAACATATCCTTCACCTTGGTTACTATTGACCCTTGCTCAACCACGACTATTACAATTATGTAAAAAAGTGTGTTACATGTTAACATCATGTTAATTTACATCATGTACTAACCAATAGCCTCCAAGTATCTAAGGACTATTGGCCTTTCTCTTAATGGGGACTCAATCTTATTAGGGAAATTAACCCCCATTCTTCAAAATGGCATAGCTCCATCATCACATCTGTTTCTAACTATTTTCACTTTTCCACATTTAAAAGAAGTAAGAAACTATGATAATGGTCAGGGGTTTGTACGTACCCAGATGAAGTTTTGCGCACCATATCCAGATGTTGTAGGGACTCCTCTTTGGCTGTGGAGGATGACACCTGTAGAGAGAAAGACTTAAACAAAGATATTGTTAGATGGATGTAAGGTGGACTGCCAAGCAAAAGCTTAGTCCCAAAAGTACAAAGACTTCCTTGAGGGATGATAGTCCACTATTGATAAAAGAATGTTAGATAAAGATAAATAATGAAAGACTGAACAAAATAAATAGAGATAATGTGTACCTATATTTTGCTATTGGTTTTCCACAATCATAGATGCTAGTTAGTCTGCTGCCGTCGATTGGTTAGGGTTACTAACGTCGATTAGTCTGCCAATGTCGAAAGGGGCAATGGTTGATGTTAGACTGGGCAATGGCCTTGGATGAGTTTTTATTTTGTCTGTAGTCAGTAGAATGGTTTAGGTTTTCTGTGGGAGTTTGTGCAGGGATGTAGAGAAATAGATAGGGTCTTAAGAGGGATAAGGAGTAGAGGATAGGTTGTCAAAAGGGAGTCAAGATATGGGGAAGGCCTCTCAGCCTCTCTGGGAAGGAAGTCAGGTCTGGTCTGGTTGATAGCTGGGTCTGGGTGATAATACTTAGAAGTAATGAAAAGAAGCTAATTACTTATACATTCTAAATACATTCTAAATTACTAGAATAATAAAAGGGGCAGAAGAATACTTACCTCTTTCTTGGTGTAGAGCCAGAGGTGTTTGAGATGCTTGTCCTTATTGTGTCTGTAGCTAGAAGAGCATTGGTTAAAGTCTGATGATTGATTTCAGAGAGTTCTTATTGATGTCTAAGTCTAAGAGCTGAGAGAGGAAGAGAGGTCAAATTTTGGGTCTATGATTCAGCATCCAGTGCTATGATTTTAGCATCCCTGGGGGAAGAGAATTCATGTTTAGGTTGTTTTAAGCGACTGACATCGGTGATCCCACCGGTGTCGGTTGACTGGTGATCGACGTCAGTGGCTAGAAGATGGGAAAAAGGCTAAAATTAGACTTCTACCCATTCTTCCAACTGCCAGGGTTAATTATCATTGATAAATAGTCGAAGGTGGATTAAATGAGTGCGAAAGGATTAGTGGAAGGGTTAAAATGGGGTTTAATTAATTAAGATTTGGCATGGGGTGAGGGAGGCATCCAAGGAGAGGTATCCAAGGAGGGGTAAGGTGTCATGGGTGATGTGTCATGGGTGAGGTGTCAAGGGAGGTGTTATTAATTTAAAATAAGTTATTATTTTAAATTAATAAGTGTGTGGGTTAGGAATGTGTAAAAGTGGACCAAGGGGACCAAGGGAGAGAGTCGACCAAGGAGTAGACACGATTTTGGTGTCTACATTTTCCCCTTTTTGTCTTGTTGGTTGTTCTAGATGAATTGCAAGACAAAAATAGGAGTAAGTTGCCCCAGGTATGGGATAAAGTCACTTTTGTCCTATTGGTTGTTCTAGTGAATTACAAGATAAAATGAATGTAGGTAGTCCCGATTATGGGATTAGGTATTCCCCCTTAAAGCAGGAGTCGAGGGAAAGAAACCTAAAATTGGGTGTCAATTTGACAGATAGTGGATGGATATGGTGAAGTTTAAGTGTGAACATTGCAAAAGTTGAGATTGCATGCATACCACTTCATGAGATGGTCAGGTCAAATTGTCATAGGTCAAGGGTCGAGGAGTGCTAAAATCAAAATAACCGATCCCCAGCATTTAGTCATAGCTAATTGGGTTATTCGATCCAAGCTGTAGCTCTAATGGTCATCATGTTCCAAGTATCCTAGGCTCAGGAAGTGTTCTTTGAAAACAAAAAAAGAAGTCACAAGTAGTGGGGATAAACTTGCTCGTGATCCAATACTTGTGAGGGTCAAAATGTGGGTTACATACAATTTGACTAACTATTCATGAAGTAGCCTACATGTAATCAAAACAACCAAGGTAGGGTTGTCTTGAAAGTGGTCATGGTCAAAGGAGATAGTCACGATCTACAAGGTTGTTGGTCGAGGCGAGTTGAGATAGTTGGTCCATTAGATGGACAGACGAAGGAATGGCTGAGCTAACCTTAGAAGACCCCATGTCAATTGAGTGCTACCTATATATCCCTAGTAGTTAGGGCCTTAGGCCAATGTAGTTCTACCCAAAAGGGAGGAAAAGGGTTGGTTACGGATGTGGGTTGGATGAGGTCAAGTCATGGTTAAGAGTGAAATGGTTTGTCCATCAAATAGATGAACAAATGGATGTGGCTGAGCTAACCCCAAAAGACGTCATGTCATCTGAGTGCTGCCTACATAGCCCTTGTAGGAAGGACCTCAAACCAATGTAGTTCAGAGTAGGAGTCAAAGTTGGTTGATGATTGGTTTGGACTAGGTTAAGTCTGTTGGGGATCAACCAACAATGTTGATTACACTTATGAAAGCAATAAACGTGGAATTAAATCAGAATGATAAGTAACTAGAATAAGATAATATCAAATAATAAGAGATAAAAGAAACCACCCTAAAAACTTGTATTAAACTCTTTACAGAAGGAATACAATTGAAGAAACTTCTTTTCTTCCACACCTCTCTCAGATGTACATATCTCTCTCTAGATCTCTTTCCCTCAAGAGCTCTCTCTCTCAAGTACAATCAACTCCAACAACTTGGAATGATTCACATATACAATTATGTGTTGTTCTTCAACATTCTATAATACACTAAGCTAAGAAGATCTATCATATTATATAATAATTAGGAAACTTGAGCATGAATTTACAACCAATAGTTATGCCTCTTAAATAAGGGCTCTAAAATAGTCTTACTTAAAATAGAGATGCAAACTTAAGACTATCACTTAATCCCATCATGCAAACACTCAGTTCTGTCTATGGAAATAGCTTTCTGGATGCAGAGTTAATCGACGTCAGTTCCTACCTGTGACCGACATCGGCTGATTCTTACCGATGCTGGCATCTCCTAAACTGCTCTTAACTGACGTCGATCATTCTTGACCGACGCTAATGACTATGTAAACTTGTAACTTCAACAATGCACTCCTTTGGTGAAGATTTTAGCTCCACACCTTAACAAAGTCATGGTCAAAGGTAATATGGTTTGTCCATCAGACAGACAAATAAATGGATATGGCTGAGCTAACCCTAGAAGATGTCATGTCATCTAAGTGCTACCTACATAGCTCCTATTTGAAGGGCCTCAGATCAATGTAATTCAGACGAGGAGTCAAAGTTGGTTGATGATTGGTTTGGACTAGATTAAGTCATGGTCAAAGGTAATATGGTTTGTCCATCAGATAGATAAATAAATGGATGTGGCCGAGCTAACCCCAGAAGATGTCATGTCATTTGAGTGCTGCCTACATAGCCCCTATTGGAAGGGCCTCAGACCAATGTAGTTCAGACTAAGAGTCAAAGTTGTTGATGATTGGTTTGGTCATGATAATGGTTTAACACTTCCTATATGTCTGAGGGTACGTGCTTGAAATGATGAGGGTAAGATGATGTTACAACCTTTTCCATATTATGTGATGGTGTATTCTATAACATTAGTTGTGGTTTTACATCCCTAGCAATTTTCCATATTGGGTGATGGACGTATGCTAAAAATGAAATGAGTCTATTTATACTTCAGCAAGTAATGGTTTATGCTTGACATAAATTACATGGTTGATAGTTTCCATATGTATTGGTTTCCATAGAAACTATGTGAAATGGACTATGTCATGTTGGTGGTCTAAAAATGTTTGGTTGGTTGGGTATGGTTGAGAAAATGATTTGGTTGAATGTGACAAAGGTATGGATAAGAAGTGAAAGGCGCGTTGCTCTTTCATTGACAAGGACCATAATAATAGCATAGGTAGGGGGTTTTTAGAAACAAAAGCCTTATTCATGCATTACGTCGTTGAGCATTGGTTGTGTTAGAGAAGTAATCAAATCACTTCGACATTAAAATGAGCTCGAAATCCCTTGAGCAGGTGATGTGATATATTAGGATAGGGTAAACCTTTTTACTAGGGATAACTTTGCCCCTTTTTTTAGGAGACCCTGAGATGACTACAAGCCAAGTCCATGATCCCCTTTTTTTTTGGTAGACTGATCGATGCGGGAAGTCTACATAGGGATGTCATTTGTTCTGTGGTCATTTGTGAAGCTGATCGATGCGAGAAGCTTCTAAGAGAGTGCTTTTTGTAGCAAGATTTTTAGACATAGCCATCCTTCGAGGGAGTGGTCTATATTTTTGCTTTATATATATAAGGGCTTTGAATAACTGTCCTTCGAGGGAGTAGTCTATTAGCTACAGCAATGATGATATAGCTGTCCTTATAGGGAGCAATCTACATTTAGAGTTTATGATATTTTGATATGTTAGGCATCCCATTTTATTCTTGATAGAATGTTTGGTTAATGTTTGGTCAAGGCTTGGTTGATTGATATTTGGTCGATACTTGGTTGGTTGATATTTGGTCGAGGTCATAGTCGAGGCTTGGTCAATTGATGTTTGGTTGAGGTCGTGATAGTTAGGATAAAGTCAAATTCCCCCAGTCACTTATGTGACAGGGAGAATGTTTGATAGACTTAGTTTGAGAGGGCAAGATCTTGATCTTCCATGTTGGAGGTTGGAATCTCAGAATGACTGAAAGTGATGGAGGCAATGGTAGGTAATGATGTGACCAAAGTAGCCAGTGGTTGGGGGTCTTTGAGTTGGACCTTCACTCCCTGTAAGGCTTTGATCAAAGTTAGACAATGTTGCGAAGAGTTTTGTATGAGGTCATATAAAGATGTCTTCACAGAGGTTGGGCGATGTTGTTTTACCTTGGGGTCATGAATTGGTTTTGAAAAAGTTGGTCGAGATGTGCCCAAAATTAAAATCTTGAGTTTTCTTGGTTGAGGAGACTTGACGAATGGATATGTTTGGGGGAGAGAAACCTTCTCTTTCCCTTTATCCTACATGATTTGTGACCTGTTGGCCACATTGATGGTGTTGATTTCAAATAATGGGGTTGAAGGTGGTCGAGGGACCACAGTGTGATGATGGGTCCCCGATTTAGGTGAGGATGTTTGAGAGGCCTGGGATGATGTCGATGGCTTAATTAAAGGGTGGTCAAAAGGATCCTTAGTGAAAAGGGTGTCCTTTTTGAAGTGTTGATGAATGGCAGCTTTAAGAGCACAACAATGCTCAGTGTCATGTTTAGGTGTGCGATGATATGCACAAAATTTAGTGTCATCGAACCAAGAGGGCCTTGATCCGAGAGTTGATGAGTGTGACGGTGAAAATGTTTGGGAGACATGGGACGGTGTTGGAGATTTATTGACAGTATCCTCAACAAGAGGGGTGTCTTTCTCCATGAATTGGTGGATGGCAACCTTAAGGGCACAACAATTTTCAGTGTCATGCCTAGGTGTGCAATGATATAGGCAAATTTTAGTGTCATCGAACCAAGACAGTTTTGGTCTGAGAGGTTGAAATGGTTTGATAGGTAGAAGAGTGATGTTAAAGGATTGCAAAAGTTAGCGTAATAGCAAGGTGTAAGAACCTGCTAATGGGTCTACACGTTGTGTTGCAGTAAAAGTTGACAATATCTATTTAGATGTTATCGAGGGAGTGTTTTATACCATCCTTTTGTTTGGCGGTGTGGCCAAACGCGTAGATGACACTTTCGTGGTAGGGGGCATTGAATGTTTTGAAGGAGGTATATTTGTGTTAGGTTGAGAGAGTAATGGAGGCAATTTTTTCTTGTTGGGTGTCAGAGTAGGAAGCACTCCTATTAAGGTGGATGGGTGTGGGCCCAAAATAGAAGGCAATGATGATGGTGGAGGAAAATTTATCTGATGGCGTTTAGTAGCCTTCTTTGGTTTAGTGCAAGGACTACTATTGTGAGGGGCAAGGTTCAAATCAACCTTTACTGAATCTTCTTTAGTCGAAGTGGGTGAGGTGGCTAGTTCCTCTCTCGACAGAGAAGGGATTGGAGATTGTGGCTCTTCAAGAGGGTAGAGCGTAGGGATGGTCATGGCTTTAGTGTGTGGTTGAGGAGTAGGGAAAGTATGATCCCCCATTGATGATAGGAAGGATGAGGGCGAGGCTATCGGCACTAGTATGGTCAAAGCATCATCCAGTATAAGAGAGGTCGATGGAAAACTAACAGGAGAAGATGGTTCATCCACCTATGGAAGAGAAGTGGGAGAAGAAGGCTCTTCTTCTTGTGACAGACAAATGGGTGGGCTAACCTCTTCAGACTGTGAGAGAGGTTGGTTAGGCATAAGAGGCGAGACCATGTTGACTATGCGTATATTACGCTCTTAGGTGTCATTGGCCATGGTCTGTATGTTGTTTTGGATAGGGGGATGGTTAGGAAAAGGTTGTCTAAAGATGTCAATGTTTTGATTAGGTTGTGCATTTGGGTTATCCAAAACAAGATCACCTTTATCTATCATGTCTTGGACAATATTTTTGAAAGTTTTGCAATTGTTTATGTCATGGCCTTTGATACGATGATAATGACAAAAGTCATTTTCCCTATACCATGTAGGGATGGCATTTGAGGGGTCGAATTGAGGTCGTCAGATTTGAGGGAGATTGAGGACCCCCTGCTTAACAGGTTTATCCAACATGGACGCATATGATTCTCCTATAGGAGTATACTGATGCTGTATGTATCATTATTGGAATGTTTTGTGATGCTTTGTGATGTGGAAGGTTTGGATTGGTTAGTTATTATTGAAGATGATGGTCTAAGGACCACAACATTTGCTAATCCTTTGAACTTGATGTGGGAAGAAGGAGGTTTAGAGGAAGGGTCATTGGACTTGGTGTTGGGGATTTTACACCGCAATTTGACTTTGTTTTCCTCGACGACATGTAGTTCAAGCTTCCTAGCCATCGTGAAAGCTTTGTCAAAGGTGTGGAATGCTTGTACCCGCAGAGTAGATGAAATATGTTTGGCACATGCCTGTGAAAAGAGCTCAATGAGCTCAGGTTGAGGTAAAGAGAAGGAGAGTTGGTTGATTAAGCCTCTCCAATAAGCAACAAAATTGGCTATGGATTCATCATCAAATTGTCTAATAGAGTAGAGGTCTGTGATGGAGACCTTTTTGGTGATATTGATCGAAAAGTGGTCAAAGAAAAGTTGAGCTAGTTGGGTGAATGTGAAAAGGGAGTGACTGGTAATAGAGTTATACCAATCGAGGGTAGCACTAGAAAGTGACATGGGGAATGTGCATAGAAATAACACATCATCATGTGCTATGAGATAACAAGCATGTCTCAATGCTCATAAATGTTGTTGTGGGTCTTCCTTACTCTAGAAATGAGTAAACTTGGGAAGTTCCCACTAACTGGGATACAGTCGGATTGGGACTAAAGGATGAATGGGTTCATTACAAATTTGTTCATATGAAAGAACATTGCTTGAACCAGAAATGGATGTCTCAAGGTTAGACATCTTTTCCATCAACATTTTGATTAGATCAGTTGATGGATTTGTAGGTGGGGTGCCCCTCGATTTTAAGACGCTAGGAAGATATTAGAAGGGGCATATGACGTAGTTGGTTGCACTTGTATAGGCGTAATGTACTGATAACTAGTCATTGGGACAGATGTTAAAGCCAGGGTGGTTGTGTCGTGAAGGTAGAAGGCATGACTAGGCTTGATGTTGCCAGAGGTGGTTGGATGGAGGTGATATTAGCCAAAGGATGAGTAGCCACCCTGGTGTTGATGGGTGCAAGAGTAGGCAGGATGGAGACAACTAGGTTTTGATATGGTGTAGAACTTTGTTGAATAGGTTGCAGTTGATGGGGGGCTGAAGCCCCAATGGATGTGGGCCTAGAGATAGAAGGAGAAGCCACACTTTGAAGATTAGTCATGGGTTGGTTATTAGTTAAGGCAACAACTTGGGTGTCTATGGGTTGAATTATGGAGGCAGTTGATATGACTGTCATCTCAACTAAGGAGGTCGGCATCTCATAAATTGGGTTGCCTAAAGAGTCTCACATTCAACTTCTCATGAGATAATGTTGAAGGGCCTTGACATTGAGGTCAAGGAACCTTTCAAAGTCTTGGTCCCCTTTAGGGACAATAGGGGGCTGAGTCAGGGTTGGTTGGGTAGGAGTTCATTCGGTCTCTAAATGATACTCCATTAGAGGACTAGTTATGGAAGGCAAAGGTGGAAGTGGTTGCTACCTTGCATGGTAAACAAGAGTTTTGGTTTGACTACATGTCAAAACCATTCAAGGCAAAAAGGGTCAGGTTCCAGAAACTATGTTTTTTTAGTTTCAAAAAATTAGAATGGGTGTTGGACAGCAAGAAAGTCAGGTTTTAAACCTGTTGTTTTGAGAAGAAAAATTTTGGACAGTGACCAACGTCAGTGTAAAAATTGATGCCAGTGAATAAAGGGGCCGATGTCAGTCAGATAACTGATGCCGGTGAAGCTAGTCACATATGTCGGTGAAAAGACCGATGTTAGTTACTGTGTTTTTCCAAAAACTTAGAGAATTTGAAAGTTTTTGGAAGAAAGAAGAAAACATCCTTACTAGCTCAAAAAACCAAATAAAAATAGAAAAGTAGATGAAGACAAGTAGACCCTAAACGTTAAATCCTAAGAATAAACTTTTAGAATCATGTTGGCTTATGCCTTAGAGTATGTTTGGGATGTTGGCTTTTAGAACGGGTCCTAAAAAAAGCAGTCTAAGGTTGGTTTTGGGTTAGTTTCGGTGCTCAAAGTCTGTATTAAGTTCCATATGTGGCCTAGTGCTAAGGAGCGAGCTCCCCTCACTTCACGAGCCTAGAGATAAGCTGGGTCACTTAGCCAGTATATACTTCCCCTAGAGTTTATACTCTGCCAAAGAACAAAGTGGGCTCTCCCCTTGGTAGTGAAGTCCAAGTGGGATTACCAGGAAGGGTAAGGTATCTGCTAGGTGATGAAATCCTAGTCTGGCCCTATCTCAGGTGTGTTTAGATGTTTGATTTGTGATAGTGGTTTGGTCGTATAACATAAGTGCACTACACTTTATTCATAATGCAGTTTTAAGTTACTAGATGTGAGAGCTAAGTATGCATTCAAGCAGAAATGAAATGCAATAGATTTTTAAGCCCAAATTAAAATGTGTGTTCAAATGCAAACAAGTGGAGAAAAGGTTGAAGAGTATGAATTTTACTACTCTAAGATGCAAGAAGGAAAGGTGACAAGAAGAAAAAGAAAGATTCTTTTTAACTTTGCTTATGGTGTCTTTTTGAAAGAGATAGAAGAAAAGGATGCAAGAAGAGATCTAATGCACCTATATGAAAAGTTTGTTGTTAGATGAAAAAGAAATGATGAACCCAAGGAAAATTCCAAGGGTCCCACTGGGCGTGCCAGAATGTTTCTAACTATTTTCGCTTTTCCACATTCAAAAGAAGTAAGAAACTATGATAATGGCCAGGGGTTTGTACGTACCCTGATGAAGTTTTGCGCACCATATCTAGACATTGTAGGGACTCCTCTTTGGTTGTGAAGGATGACACCTTTAGAGAGAAAGACGTAAACAAAGAGATTGTTAGATGGATGTAAGGTGGACTACCAAGCAAAAGCTCAGTCCCAGAAGTGCAAAGACTTCCTTGAGGGATGATAGTCCACTGTTGATAAAAGAATGTTAGATAAAGATAAATAAGAAATATTGAACAAAATAAATAGAGATAATGCGTACCTATATTCTGCTATTGGTCTTTCATAGTCGCCGATGCCAGTTAGTCTGCCGTCGTCAATTGGTCAGGGTTGCCAACGTTGGTTAGTCTGTCAATGTCAGTAGGGAAAATGGTCAATGTTAGACTGGGTAATGGCCTTGGATGAGTTTCTAGTCTATCTATGGTCAGCAGAATGGTTTGGGTTGTCTATGGGAGTTTGTGTAGGGATGCAGAGAAATAGATAGGGTCTTAGGAGGGATAAGGAGTAGAGGATAAGTTCTCAAAAGGGAGTAGGGATATGGGGAAGGCCTCTCAGCCTCTCTGAGAAGAAAGTCAGGTTTGGTCTAGTTGATAGCTAGGTCTAGGTGATAATACTTAGAAGTAATGAAAAGAAACTAATTGCGTATACATTCTAAATACATTCTAAATTACTAAAATAATAAAAAGGGTAGAATAATACTTACCTCCTGCTTGGTGTAGAGCCAGAGGTGTTTGAGATACTTGTCCCTGTTGTGTCTGTAGCCAGAAGAGTGTTGGTTAAAGTCTGATGATTGATTTTAGAGAGTTCTTATTGATGTCCAGATCTGAGAGCTGAGAGAGGAAGAGAATTCAATTTTTGGGTCTATGATTCAGCATCCAGTGCTATGATTTTAGCATCCCTAGGGGAAGAGAATTTGCCTTCAAGTTGTTTTAAGTGACCAACATCGGCGATCCCGCCGGTGTCAGCCAACTGGTGACTGACGTTGGTGGCTAGAAGATGGGAAAAAGGCTAAAATTAGCCTTCTACCCATTCTTCCAACTGCTAGGGTTAATTGTCGTTGATAAAATGTCAAAGGTAGATTAAATGAGCGTGAGAGGATTAGTGGAAGGGTTCAAATGGGGTTTAAGTAATTAAGATTTGGCATGGGCTGAGGGAGACATCCAAGGAGAGGTATCCAAGGAGGGGTAAGGTGTCATGGGTGATGTGTCATGGGTGAGGAGTTAAGGGAGGTGTTATTAATTTAAAATAAGTTATTATTTTAAATTAATAAGTGTGTGGGTTAGGAATGTGTAGAAGTGGACCAAGGGGACCAAAGGGGAGAGTCGACCAAGGAGTAGACATGATTTTGGTGTCTACAACATCCATCAAATACTTCACCAAGTGGGTTGAAGTTATTCCTCTAATCTGTAACAAAGCAAAAAAGATTATCAACTTTATCAACTGCCATATCATCTGACACTTTGGTGTTCCTCATAAGATCATCATAAATAATGGCAAATCCTTCAATAATAAGAATGTTTAAGGTTTATGTGATGCATTTAGCATTGATTTAATATTTTCCTCACCTTATAGACCATAAGAAAATGGACAAGTGAAAGCCTCTAATAAATCCCTCACAAAAATATTAACCAAAGTTATTAGTGCTTCAAGTCAGGATTGACACTTTCACATCCCATTTGACTTATGGGCCTATCACACTAGAATTCAAAACTCAACTAGTGCTAACCTTTTCTCTATAGTCTATGGAATAGAGGAAATCTTGCCTCTTAAAGTCCAAATCCACTATCTTCATATACCTTTGAAGGATCTCATTTCTAAACAAGATTTTTATCAGTATTATTTAGCTCAACTTGAGCTATTTGACAAGATTCATTTAGCAACTTTCATCCACCTCTCTATCTATCAAGATCATATCGAATGCAATTATAACAAGCACCTCAAACAATAGGAAATCAATATCAGAGATCTCATCCTAAATAAAAACCAACATGTGACCAATATGGAGAAGAGTAAACGAGGCAAGTTTGCTTTCAATTTGTTTGGATTCTACATCATCACCCATAAGTATGGATCAATATCTTATCATTTATACTCTCTTGAAGGCAAACCAAAACCTGAGCCTCTCAATTCTTCACATCTACATCCATTTTTTTGTTAAAGAATGATCAAGCTCACCTATTTGTCTAACTTAATCTCCTCCCTTGACTATAATATTTTCACCTTCACCCACCTTCCTCCTCCCCTTTTGAGGATAATTGATTAAAACATAGAACCATGTGATTAACCATGATAATCATGGCCTAATCCTAAATATGGGTAGCATGTCTCTACCCATATCATGGTTTTCACAAATACTTATCATCTCTAACAAGTTGGAATCCCATGGTCAATGTCTCTCAAAACTACACCCTTTCACATATCATGAACCATCTTGTGTAAAGCTTTTCCCTCATAAAGGTAAACCTTTAAACCTAATTATATAGGACCATGTTTAAACACATTTCACCTTGAAAAAATTAATTGGGTCAATATCTTAAGAATTTTAGACTACTCCCTTGAAGGATAGTTGCCCTAAAACCAAAAAAAATTGCCATATGTAAGGTAGATTACTTTGTTGAAGGAAAACTATCAGGAATATTAAAATAAAGCTAATAATCTTAGACCAATCCCTTGAAGGATGGCTAAGTTAACTTTGTCAAAAGTAGAGTAATTATATGGAAGATACCCGCATCGATCAACTTCCCATATACAAAAATAAAGCAAAAGTCCCACTATCAAAACTAAATCTAAAGCAGTAATCAGCTCTCAACCAACATAATAAGTTGGAAGTCATAATTAACTTTCCCATGTAGACTTCCCACATTGATCAGTCTACATCTAGCATATGACATGGACTTGTCTAATACGGTTCTTAGGTCACCTATAGAAGGGGCAAACTAATTCACATGAGGTTATCATACATGTCACCCATTACCCTTCACATAACTTATCACCCATCTTAAATTCTGAATTTTTTTAAATAAAGGGATTTAATACTTACTTGACACCTTGTGATCATCAAACTTATATTATCAACTAATGACCACTCATGCATAGCATTTGAAGGGATTATAGTCATTATTCTGATCTCACTTTGGGTCTATTTTTTGTCCTTGTAAAAAATAAAGCATTAGGTGATCTAAAAATTAGAAGTTTTGGTTGATAAACATTTCAATAGCATATAAATAACACATTAACAATGAATTATCTAAGAAGAGATGTAGTAGTACTCAAAATTGCAATACAAATATATGCTTATCTCTTGGAAGAGATGTCTATCTTCACATTTTAGGTTACCACTTCATTTATATGCATTTTTAAAGCATGGGGAGGATTTGAAAGATCACCAATCTCAAGGGGGATTAAGTGGTTTGAATTCCAAGATTTAAAACAATACATAATTTGAGGAATTACTATTTTTAGAAACTTGCTATTTTTAGACTGCACTACTAAAATTGAAATATGGAACACTTCCATTGGGTTTTTGAGGGTAAAGATTCATTGAGAAAAGATCCTGTAATCTCATGATGTTCTCCTCATTCTTAGCTTTCCAATTATTTAAATGGCGAGTCAATTGGAGATACGGTGCAAAAGTTATGGCTCTCAAAAGTTCTGTCATCAATTAGGGTGGAACTGTCACCCGAATTGTCACCTAAATTATTACTGAGTTAACTTTTTCAAAAGTAGAGAAATTTTATGGAAGATAACCACATCTATCAACTTCCGATATGCAACAATAAATCAAAAGGCCTATTATCAAAACTAAATCTAAAGCTTTAATCGGCTCTCAACCAACATAATAAGTGGGAAGCCATAATCAGCTTTCCCATGTAGACTTCCCACATTGATTAGTCTACATCTAGCATATGACATGGACTTTTATAATACCATTCTTAAGTCACCTATAGAAGGGGAAAACTAATTCACATGAGGTTATGATACATTTCAACCATTACCCTTCACATAACTTATCACCCATCTTCCCTTTTGACTATTTTTAAATCAAGGGATTTAATACTTACTTGACACCCTATGATCATGGAACTTATTTTATCAACTAATGACCACTCATGTATAGCATTTGAAGGGATTATAGTCATTATTATGATCTCGCTTTGGGTTTATTTTTGGTCCTTATAAAAAATAAAGCATTAGGTGATCCAAAACTCAAAATTTTTGGTTGATAAATATTGCAATAGCATAGAAATAACATAGTAACAATGAATTCTATGAGAAGAGACGTAGTATTACTCAAGATCGCAATACAAATATATGCTTATCTCTGGGAAGAGATGTCTATCTTCACATTTTGGATTACCTCTTCATTTATAAACATTTTTAAAGCATGGGGAGGATGTGGAAGGTCACCAATCTCGAGGGAGATTAAGTGGTTCAAATTCAAATATTTAAAACAATACAAAATTCCAGGAATTACTATTTTTAGAATCTTACTATTTTTAGACTACACTACTAAAATTTAAAATTGGGGCACTTCCATTGGGTTTTTATGGGTCAAACATCATTAAGTAAAGATCATGCCATCTCACAATGTTCTCCTCATTCTTATCTTTCCAATGGCTCAAACGGCGAGTCAATTGGAGCTCCGGTGCAAAAGTTATGGCTCCTAGAAGTTCCATTATTAATTGGAGTGGAACTCTCACCTAAATTGTTGCCTAAATTGATGCTGAGTTAACTTTGTCAAAAGTAGAGAAATTTTATGGAAGATACCTGTATTGATCAACTTCCCATAAACAACAATAAATCAAAAGGCACACTATCAAAACCAAATCTAAAGCTGCAATCAGCTCTCAACCAACATAATAAGTTGGAAGCCGTAATCAGCTTTGCCATGTAGACTTACCACATTGATCAACCTACATCTAGCATATGACATGGACTTGTCTAATACCATTCTTAGGTCACCTATAGAAGGGGAAAACTAATTCACATGAGGTTATCATACATGTCACCCATTACCCTTCACATAACTTATCACTATCAAAGTTGTTGCCAGATTCTGGATAATGCGAATGCAATGGAGACGTGATCACATGAGATGAAGCAAGTGCACACCACATAGATGCTAAAGCAATTTGAAATTATACAAGAAGCTATATTACACAAGACAAAATAGAGAAAATGAAAATCTGATTAACATGAGATGGCCAAAGTGAAGAATACATATAGGAGAGTACATAAGTAACTCCTCCACAAAAGGTGGCCAAGGCACCCCAAAAATAGACTGTAAATCCTCCATGAAAGGCGGTGAAAAGGTGCTAAGAATAGAGAAGTAACTCCCATCAAGGGAGTTGCTTATGACATTCTTATGACACCTATGACACATCTATGACACACATCTCCACATAAGCTAGCCAATCCCACAAATGTAGGAAAACTCCATGTATGCACAAGAAATACAATTTCCCTAACTAAAAAATAGGGAAAAATAAAAAACTACACTAATACCCCCCCTTAAGCATAGCTTAGGTGGGCAGTGTGGAAATATAAAATGGGTCCTAGCAACTAGGCCTGATGAGGTACCCATGTACAAATGCAATCTCCCATAAGATAGAGAAAAGGAGAAAACTCGTAGGAAAAAACTCCCCCCAAAAGAGAGACATAAAAGAGAGAAGAGGCTAGTGGGCTCCCCCCCAAAGATGATGCTATTGAAAATGTGGACTGCACCCCAAGAAGAACTCGTAGATGAATGAACTTGCTCTCAGTGAAAGGTTTAGTGAAGATGTCTGCAACTTGCTCTTTAGACTAGCAAAATATCAAGTCAATGACCTAACTATGAATAAGCTCCTGAGTGAAATGCATATGAATCTCTATGTGCTTGGTACATTGGTGCTGAACTAGATTCTTGCAAATCTGAATAGTACTCTAGTTGTCACAATAAATGATGGTGGGATGCCTGATAGGAATGCCAAACTCAGAAAGAATCCCTTGAAGCCAAGTAGCCTTAGTAGATGCATTAAAAACTCCTTTGTAATCTGCCTCTGTGGATGATATAGCAATAGCATTTTGCTTCTTGCTAGACCAACTGATAAGACCAAAACCTAGAGAGAAACTGTAACCAAAAGTGGACTTATGAGTTTGTGAATCACCAGCCCAGTCTGAATCTGTATATCCAACCAAGTCAACCTCTATGCCAAATCTATAATGAATCCCATATCTATGTGAACCCTGTATGTAATGCAAGATCCTCTTAGCTACTTTTCAGTGTAGCTCATGAGGTTCTTGCATGAATCTAGAGAAAAGTCCCACTATATATGATATGTCAAGCCTAGTGTGAGTCAAGTAGATGAGACTACCAACAAGTTGTCGATACCGAGTGGCATCAACCAATGGTGAAGAACAATCAGCCTCAAACTTGACTCCTGATAGAAAAGGAGTCAGAGATGGCTTGCAATTAGCCATTTGAAACTAAGCCAATAAGTCAAGAGCATACTTAAGCTGTGTAAGAGAAATCCATGAATCTGACTATGAGATCTTGATGCAAAGGAAGTAGTGCAACAAACCCAAGTCTATCATGTCAAATCTATCCTGGAGAGATGCCTTCACTATTGTAATAGCTAATGAAGAACTCCTGATGATCAAAAGGTCATCAACATATAGAACCAAAAGCAAGAGTGAATCATCCTGTCATAAGAAGTAGACATTGGGCTCAGAATGGCACCTAGTGAAACCCGCTGTGAGAAGGAAGGAATCCATCTTGGCATACCAAGCCTGAGGGGCCTATTTGAGGCCATAAATAGATTTACTAAGTTTGCATACTAAGGAAGAATACTAAATAAATCTTGGCAGTTGCTCCCTGTAGATCTCCTCCTCTAGGTCTCCATCAAGAAAGGCACTCTTCACATCCATTTGATGCACATCCCAACCATGTGTTGTGGCAATAGCCAAGGTGAGTCAGATAGAAGTAATCTTTACAATGGGTACAAAGGTCTCTAAGTAGTCAATGCCTACCACTTGTGAGAAACCCTTGGTGACCAATCGCACCTTATACTTATCAACTGACCCATCTGCTGCAAACTTAGTCCAATATATCCACCTACATCAAACCATCTTTCTTCCCTTAGGAAGTGAAGTCAAATCCCAAGTGTGATTTCTGATTAAGGAAGAATATTCTTCCTCCATAGCACTATCCCATTCATGTACCCCCGATACCTCTCAAAATGTCTGTGGATTTGAAACTAAAGCAAAGAAGGCATGTGGATCTCTCTAAAAATCCCCCTAGTACATGTATCATATGCAAGATCTCCTACCCAAGTGCCAGCACTCTCAAGTGTCTGTCTGGCCCAAAGTGGCCTAAAAGTGGGTGAGTTAGGTGCTAACTCCTCATCCTCTAACTGACTAGACGTGGATGACTGTACATCACTGTCCTCACTATTTGAACTTAAAGAAGAAGAAGTCTCTGGCTCAAGAACCTACTATGGCTAAACTAAATATGACGAGGAATCATCATGAAGAAGTAGATCTAATGAGGGAGAAGAAGTGCCAAGTGTTGAGTCTCTAGGACTCTCCTGAACACTTCTCTCAATGGACAACTCATGAGTGACAGGATCCAGAAGATGATACCCCTTAATACCATCCAGATATCCTACAAAGATGCAAGGCTTGGACTAACATTCCATAGCTTTGCATTTCTTCTTTAGAATGAAGGCCATGGCTAGGGATCCAAAAACCCTAAGGTGCTCAACATCAAGTTTCCTTTTATGACAAGATTCAAAGGGTGTTATCCATTTCAAAGCTTTGTGAGGAACCCTATTTTGAATGTAGCAAGCACAATTGATGGCTTCAGCCTAGTATTATGCTTCTAAGGATTTGGAATGAATCATACAGCTACCCATCTCTTTTAAGAACCTATTTTTGCATTCTATAACCCCATTCTGTGAAGGACTGTAAGTGACTATGTGCTGCAAATCAATCCCCTCTATGGTGAAAAACTACTCAAACTTGATGCTGACATACTCCCCTCCATTATCAGTTTGAAGAACATTAATGGATTTCTCACTTTGTTTCTCAACAAGAGCCTTGAAGTCTAGAAAATTTTCAAACACTTCAAACTTTTATTTGAGAAAATATATCCAAGTGTACCTAGAGAAATCATCAATGAAAGTGAGGATGTACATGGCCCTTATGAAAGATGGTTTGGAAAAGGGTCCCGATACATCACTGTGGACTAACTCCAAAGGTTGTGAAGCCTTCCAAGCTTTTCCTTTGTCAAATTTTGCTTTGGGATGCTTCCCAAGGGAGCACCCCTTCAAAGTCCTTTTGAGAATTGGACACGAGGCAAGCCAATGACCATGTCATTTTTGCAAAGTTGTTTAAGGTAGCGGTAGTTAAGGTGGCCAAACCGATCATGCCATTATTTTATAAATCCATTTCAATGAGTCAGCAATGCTGTTGGAGAATAATAAGATGAAAAATGTGAGAAGGTGTATAACCTTGCTTGGTGATCTACCCTACCCACTGCCACTATAGTATCACTATGCAACTCCCTGATAGCCACTGAATCTGGTGAAAACTCAACTCTCATGCCCCGACCAATGTGAGTGATTTGGTACACTGATAGGAGATTGGTTGAAAGAGAAGGAACACTTAGAACATTATTGAATGTTTCTCCTTCCATTTCAACTGACCCTCTCCCTGTAACAAATACTGATGTGTCATCACCCAAACTAGTTGAAGTCATGCTACAAGGCTCTAAAGATGAAAACTCGACTAGTGAAGAGCCAATGTGGTGAGAATCACCCGAATCAATGACCCATGATGTTGTAGAATCTGTAGTAGCTATAACAGCCTTGCCCTTTTCTTTCTCCTTACCCTTGTCTTTTGCCTTGGTAGAATCTTAGGTAGATGAATTCTACTTGATGGACTCTGGAACACCTATGTTATTTTTCTCTAGAAGATGAGTTAGGTGATCTATTTGTTTCTTCATGCATTTTTCTTCATCATGCCCTATCTTCTTACAATAGGCACACTTAACCTTCTCCTTCTTAGGTTTAGCATTGGAAGATGAAGTCTCAGTGTTGTTTTTGACATGATTATTGTTTTCTTTCTTCTTCTCCTGGTTTTTGTTCTTTTTTTTCTCCTTTGTTAAAGTCTTATCCTTACCATTTCTAGCTATCAAAGCTTGGTCTTGAGTAGACTTCATTGTGCCCATTTGAATTATCTTATCTTGCTCCCTAGTCAAGTCAGCAATGAATGAATCCAAAGAAGGCATTTTCCATGTAGTGCTAAGGGGACTTTTTGTGTCATGGAAAGTGGAGACAAAGACTGAATAGCTTGGACCTAACTTTTCAAGAAAATAAAGGATGAGTTGATCATCATTATTCTCTATCCTACATTCTTTGAATTGTAATCTAAGGCCCTAAAACTTAGTGAAGAAGTCCTATAGGGTGTCAAAGTTGCTAGGACTTATACTTATGAGTTTGTTTTCAAGCTCATGACCTCTCATCTCATCAAGCTTCCCAAATAATTTTTCTAAGGTGTCCCATATTTATTTGGGAGTTTTAGAGTTTTCTAAATGGTAAATAAGTTTTGGAGACGTGGACAAGCTTAGTAATCCATAGGCTTTATCACTGCGATTGTACCACTTGACCTTTTCATCATCAGTGTTGGGTTTTACTTCAGTACCCATGGTGATCCTATAAAACCCTTTGATTCTAATAATTATTGACATTTTAACCTTCCATTCATGATATTTGAAGGGTGTTAGGGGTTTAAGTTGAAAATAATCCATTTTAAGCTAAATTTAGGTGAAGTTGTGTTGATTGCAAGTTGTAAAATTATACAGAAAGGAGAATGAAAGCAAAGATATGCTAGTTGTGAAAAGTAATCACACCCCCTAAAATGTTGAGCCCCCCTAAATATGCAAGTGCATGCTCAAAAGACTTCAGGCTCAGCTGAAAATGCATCTTAGAGCAATCAGTGCAAGACTATAAGCAAACAAGACGTTGGACTCAGCCAAAAATTCATCTCGAGAGACCCAAATTTTAGGCACTTTATAAAATAGTGTGTTTTTGACAAATAATAAGCCTAAACTATGGATAATTGAATTACAAACACTTTCAAAAAATGGCAGCCAAATTTGAGCTACCATTTGCAAGATATTAAAGGTTCAATTTTCCTGTAAACTAGTGTTTTTGCCTGGCAAAAGCTCTAAAACATTTTTAAAAAGCCTATTTTGAGAGATAAAGTGGCCTTCCAACCACTCCTTAGATTTGGCATGGAGCGAGGAATCCAAAAGAGGTATTTTTAAGGGGGAATTGGCCTCCTGCCAACCCAAGCCTCACCCTTCGTCTTCGTAGGCTGAAGATACAAGTTTAAAAAAACCTCTAAACTACTTTTTTTGAATGCTAATTTCAAATTTGTCTTTAATTCAAAAAATCAAATTACTGACTTATGAATATCAAAAAAATTATTGGACAAAAGTAGAAATATGAATTAAACAACAAGAGAGAGAGGGAGGGCCCACCACATGGGCGTTGGAAACCAAAAAGGAGCGCCATTTTTCAAACAAGACTGCTGGAAAAATTCTTTGAAGGACAAAAATAGAAGTGGCATAATATTCTCACCAAAAACAAGGGAATAATTCTAGTTTATAGACATCAAAATAAATGCAGGTAGTGGTACCCAAAAAAAAAGGCACAATTCAGGTTTTGCTCAGAAAAAAACAAAAGAAATGAACTGCAGACCTGCTGGACACCATACGGCCTGATGGCATGGTTGGAAAGACTGCTAGAAGGATGTTGCAGCTGCTTGGCATGTAGTTTTAGAAGCTTGGCATAGACTAGAAGAATGTCTAGCTTTACAGAAGCTTGGTAGAGCTGTGTAGAAGGTTGGCGTGGCTGTTGTTGAGTGTTGCGCTTGGACTGAATGAGTGATGTGCTGCTCCTCCCTCTGCTCACAACAATGGCACCTAATAGCTTAAAACAAAGTCAGACCTTCCAATGTCCAAGAAGCAAACCAGATAGTAGAAATCTTATCTTTTTCCTATAGAATGACCAAAAGAAAAGAAATTATTTTACCTTTGCTAAAGCCGAAACAGATCTAGACAAGATGTCTTGGCAAATTCTAAGTCAAAAGTAATTTTTTGAACAAGTTTTCGTTGGATTTTCATGAGTTTTCAAAAAACTCTACCAAAAAAATAGAGTTAAACAACAAAAAAAACTACTAAGAAAGTAAAGTAAGAATTTTACAATAGCATAACCAGACACACGATTACTAGAGTGGCTCTGATACCATATCAGAGTTGTTGCCAGAATCTAGATAATGCAAATGTAATGGAGACATGGTCACATGAGATGAAGCAAGTGCACACCACATAGATGCTAAAGCAATTTGAAATTATACAAGAAGCTAAATTGCACAAGATAAAATGGAGAAGACTAAAATCTAATTAACATGAGATGGCCAAAGTGAAGAATACATATAGGAGAGTACGTAAGTAACTCCTCCATAAAAGGTGGCCAAGGCACCCCAAGAATAGACTGTAACTCCTCCATGACAGGTGGTGACAAGGTGATAAGAATAGAGAAGTAACTCCTATCAAGGGAGTTACTTATGACTTTCTTATGACACCTATGACATATCTATGACACACATCTCCCCATAAGCTAGCCTATCCCACAAATGTAGGAAAACTCCATGTATGAACAAGAAATACAATTTCCCTAATTAAAAAATAAGGAAAAATTAAAAACTACGCTAATAATCACCCATCTTCGCTTTTGAATTTTTTTAAATCAAGGGATTTAATACTTACTTGACACCCTGTGGTCATGAAACTTATTTTATCAACTAATGACCACTCATGCATAGCATTTGAAGGGATTATAGTCATTATTCTAGTCTCACTTTTGGTCCATTTCTGGTCCTTGTAAAAAATAAAGCATTAGGTGATCCAAAACTTAGAAGTTTTGGTTGATAAACATATCAATAGAATAGAAATAACATAGTAACAATGAATTCTCTGAGAAGAGATGTAGTATTACTCAATATCGCAATACAAATATATTCATATCTCTTGGAAGAGATGTCTATCTTCATATTTTGGGTTACCTTTTCATTTATACACATTTTCAAAGCATGGGGAGGATGTGGAATGTCACCAATATTGAGGGAGATTAAGTGGTTTGACTTCCAAGATTTAAAACAATAAAGAATTTGAGGAATTACAATATTTAAAAACTTAGTATTTTTAGACTGCACTACTAAAATTAAAATTTAGGGCACTTCTATTGGGTTTTTAGGGGTCAAAATTCATTTAACAAAGCTCATGTTATCACACGATGCTCTCCTCATTCTTAGATTTCTAGCGGTTCAAATGATGAGTCAATTGGAGCTGCGGTGCAAAAGTTATGGCTCCCAAAAAATTCATCATCAATTGGGGTAGAACTGTCACCTGGATTGTCACCTAAATTATTGTTGAGTTAACTTTATAAAAGGTAGGCCAATTTTATGGAAGATATTCGCATTGATCAACATCCCATATACAACAATAAAGCAAAAGGCCCACTATCAAAACCAAATCTAAAGTTTTAATTGGCCCTTAACACACATAATAAGTTGGAAACCATAATCAACTTTCACATGTAGACTTCCCACATTGATCAGTCTACATCTAGCATATGACATGGACTTGTCTAATACCATTCTTAGGTCACCTATAGAAGGGGAAAACTACTTCACATGAGGTTATCATACATGTCACCCATTACCATTCACATAAATTATCACCCATCTTCCCTTTTGACTTTTTTTAAATCAAGGGATTTAATACTTACTTAACACCCTATGATCATGAAACTCATTTTATCAACTAATGACCACTCATGCATAGCATTTGAAGGGATTATAGTCATTATTCTGAAATCACTTTGGGTCTATTTTTGGTCCTTGTAAAAAATAAAGCACTAGGTGATCCAAAACACAGAAATTTTGGGTGATAAATATTTCAATAGCATAGAAATAACATAGTAACAATGAATTCTCTGAGAAGAGATGTATTATTACTCAAGATCGCAATACAAATATATGCTTATCTCTAGGAAGAGATGTTTGTCTTCAAATTTTGGGTTACCTCTTCATTTTTAAATATTTTTAAAGAATGTAGAGGATGTGGAAGGTCACCAATATTGAGGGAGATTAAGTGGTTTGACTTCTAAGATTTAAAACAATATAGATTATGAGGAATTATTATTTTTAGAAATATACTATTTGTAGACTGCACTACTAAAATTGAAATTTGGGGCACTTCCATTGGGTTTTCAAGGGTTATACTTCATTGAGAAAAGTGCATGCCATCTCATGACATTTTCCTCGTTATTATCTTTCCAATGGTTCAAACGGTGAGTCAATTGGAGCTACGGTGCAAAAGTTATGACTCTCAGAAGTTATGTCATCAATTGGGATGGAACTGTCACCCGAATTATCACCTAAATTATTACTGAGTTAACTTTGTCAAAATTAGAGAAATTCTATGAAAGATACTCACATCAATCAACTTCCCATATACAACAATAAAGCAAAAGGCCCACTATTGAAACCAAATCTAAAGCTGCAATCAGCTCTCAACCAACATAATAAGTTGAAAACCATAATAAGCTTTCGCATGTAGACTTCCTACATTGATCAGTCTACATCTAGAATATGACATGGACTTGTCTAATACCATTTTTAGGTCACCTATAGAAGGGGAAAACTAATTCACATGAGGTTATCATACATGTCACCCATTACCCTTCACATAACTTATCACCCATCTTCCCTTTTGACTTTTTTTCAAATAAAGGGATTTAATACTTAGTTGACAACATGTGATCATGAAAATTATTTTATCAACTAATGACCACTCATGCATAGCATTTAAAGGGATTATAATCATTATTCTAATCTTAATTTGTGTCTATTTTTAGTCCTTCTAAAAAATAAAGCATTAGGTGATCCAAAACGTAGAAGTTTTGGATGATAAATGTTTCAATAGCATAAAAATAACATAGTAACAATGAATTCTCTAAGAAGAAATGTAGTATTACTCAAGATCACAATACAAATATATGTTTATCTCTGTGAAGAGATGTCTGTCTTCACAATTTGGGTTACCTCTTCATTTATACACATTTTGAAAGCATGGGTAGGATGTGGAATGTCACCAATCTCGAGGGAGATTAAGTGGTTTGACATCTATGATTTAAAACAATACAGAATTTGAGGAATTACTATCTTTAGAAACTTACTATTTATAGACTGCACTACTAAAATTGAAAATTGGGGCACATCCATTGGGTTTTCAAGGGTCAAACTTCATTGATTGAAGCTCATGCCATATCATGACATTTTCCTCATTCTTAGCTTTCTAACAGTTCAAACGTCGAGTCAATTAGACCTATGGTGCAAAATTTATGGGTCACAAAAGTTTCATCATCAATTGGGGTGGCACTATCACCCGAATTGTCACCTAAATTATTGCTGAGTTAACTTTGTCAAAAGTAGAGCAATTTTATGAAAGATACCCATATCGATCAACTTCCCATATACAACAATAAAGCAAAAGACCCACTATCAAAACCAAATCTAAAGCTGAAATCAGCGCTCAACCAACATAATAAGTTGGAAGCCGTAATTAGCTTTCTCATGTAGACTTCCCATATTAATCAGTCTACATCTAGCATATGACATGGAATTGTCTAATACCATTTTTAGGTCACCTATAGAAGGGGAAAACTAATTCACATGAGGTTATCATACATGTCACCCATTACCCTTCATATAAATTATCACCCATCTTCACTTTTGACTTTTCTTAAATCAAGGGATTTAATACTCACTTGACACCCTGTGGTCATGAAACTTATTTTATCAACTAATGACCAATCATGCATAGGATTTGAAGGGATTATAGTCATTATTTTGATCTCACTTTGGGTCTATTTTTGGTCCTTGTAAAAAATAAAGCATTAGGTGATCCAAAACTCAAAATTTTTGGTTGATAAATATTTCAATAGCATAGAAATAACATAGTAACAATGAATTCCTTTAGAAGAGATGTAGTATTACTCAAGATCGCAATACAAATATATACTTATCTTTAGGAACATATGTCTATCTTCACATTTTGGGTTACCTCTTCATTTATACACATTTTGGAAGCATGGGGAGGATGTGTAAGTTCACCAATCTCGAGTGAGATTAAGTGGTTCGACTTCCAAGATTTAAAACAATATAAAATTGAAGGAATTACTATTTTCAGGAACTTAATATTTTTAGACTGCACTACTAAAATTGAAATTTGGGGCACTTCCATTTTGTTTTTGGGTGTCAAACTTCATTGATCAAAGATCATTCCATCTTACAATGTTCTCCTCATTCTTATCTTTCCAACGGTTTAAACGGCGACTCAATTGGAGCTACGATGTAAAAGTTATGGCTCGTAGAAGTTCTATCATCAATTAGGGTTGAACTGTCACCCGAGTTGTAGCCTAAATTGTATCTAAGATAGCTTTGTCAAAAGTAGAACAATTTTATGGAAGATACCCACATCGATCAACTTCCCACATACAACAATTAAGTAAAAGGCCCACTATCAAAACCAAATCTAAAGTTGCAATCAGCTCTTAACCAACATAATAAGTTGGAAGTCGTAATCAGATTTCCCATGTAGATTTCCCACATTGATCAGTCTACATCTAGCATATGACATGGACTTATCTAATATAGTTCTTAGGTCACCTATAGAAGGGGAAAACTAATTCACATGAGGTTATCATAAATGTCACCCATTACCCTTCACATAACTTGTCACCCATCTTCCCTTTTGACTTTTTTTAAATCAAGGGATCTAATACTTACTTGACACCCTGTGATCATGAAACTTATTTTATCAACTAATGACCACTCATGCATAGCATTTTAAGGGGTTATAGTCATTATTGTGATCTCACTTTGGGTCTATTTTTTGTCCTTGTTAAAAATAAAGCATTAGGTGATCCAAAACTCAGAAGTTTTGGTTGATAAATATTTCAATAGCATAGAAATGACATAGTAACAATGAATTCTCTTAGAAGAGATGTAGTATTACTCAAGATCATAATACAAATATATGCTTATCTTTGTGAAGAGATGTTTGTGTTCACATTTTGGGTTACCTCTTCATTTATACAAAATTTGAAAGCATTGGGAGGATGTGGAAGATCACCAATATCAAGGGAGATTAAGTGGTTTGACTTCAAAGATTTAAAACAATATAAAATTTGAGGAATTACTATTTTTAGACTGCACTAGTAAAATTAAAATTTGGGGCACATTCATTGGGTTTTTAAGGGTTAAAATTCATTGATCAAAGCTCATGTTATCTCACAATGTTCTCCTCATTCTTAGCTTTCCAATGGTTCAAATGGTGAGTCAATTGTAGCTATGGTGCAAAAATTATGGCTCCCAAAAGTTTCATCATCAATTGGGGTGGAACTGTCACCCAAATTGTCAGCTAAATTGTTGTTGAGTTAACTTTGTTAAAAGTAGAGAAATTTTATGGAAGATACCCAAATTGATCAACTTCCCATATATAATAATAAATTAAAAGGCCCACTATCAGAACCAAATCTAAATCTGTCATTGGCTCTCAACCAACATAATAAGTTGGAAGCCATAATTAGCTTTCCCATGTAGACTTCCCACATTGATCAGTCTACATCTAGCATATGACATGGACTTGTCTAATACCGTTCTTAGGTCACCTATAGCAGGGGCAAACTAATTCACATGAGGCTATCATCCATGTCACCCATTACCCTTCACATAACTTATCACCCATTTTCCCTTTTGACATTCTTTAAGTCAAGGGATTTAATACTTACTTGACACCCTATGATCATGAAACTTATTTTATCAACTAATGATCACTCATCCATAGCATTTGAAGGGATAATAGTCATTATTCTGATCTCACTTTGGATCTATTTTTGGTCCTTATAAAAAATAAAGCATTAGGTGATCCAAAACTCAGAAGTTTTGGTTGATAAATATTTTGATAGCATAGAAATAACACAGTAACAATGAATTCTATGAGAAGAGATGTAGTATTACTCAAGATCACAATACAAATATATGCTTATCTCTAGGAAGAGATTTTTATCTTCACATTTCAGGTTACATATTCATTTATACACATTTTGAAAACATGGGGAGGATGTGGAAGGTCACCAATCTCTAGCGAGACTAAGTGGTTCGACTTTGAAGATTTAAAACAATACAAAATTTGAGGAATTACTATTTTTAGATTGTACTACTAAAATTGAAATTTTGGGTACTTTCATTGGATTTTTAGGGGTAAAACTTCATTGAGAAAAGGTCATGCCATCTCATAATTTTCTCCTCATTCTTATCTTTCCAACGGTTCAAACGATGAGTCAATTGGAGTTACAGTGTAAAAGTTATGGCTCCCAGAAGTTCCATCTTCAATTGGGGTGGAACTGTCACCTGAATTGTCAGATAAATTGTTGTTGAGTTAACTTTTCCAAAAGTGGAGAATTTTTATGGAAGATACCCATATCGATCAACTTCCCATATACAACAATAAAGCAAAATACCCACTATCAAAACCAAATCTAAAGCTGCAATCAGCTCTCAACCAACATAATAAGTTGGAAGCTGTAATCAAATTTCTCATGTAGACTTCCCACATTAATTAGTCTACATCTAGCATATGATGTGGACTTGTCTAATACCATTTTTAGATCACCTATAGAAGGGGCAAACTAATTCACATGAGGTTGTCATACATGTCACCCATTAACCTTCACATAACTTATCACCCATCTTCCCTTTTGACTTTTTTTAAATCAAGGGATTTAATACTTACTTGACACCCTGTGATCATGAAACTTATTTTATCAACTAATGACCACTCATGCATAGAATTTGAAGGGATTATAGTCATTGTTTTGATCTCACTTTGGGTCTATTTTTGGTCCTCGTAAAAAATAAAGCATTAGGTGATCCAAAAATCAAAAATTTTGGTTGATAAATATTTCAATAGCATAGAAATAACACAGTAACAATGAATTCCTCTAGAAGAGGTGTAGTATTACTCAAGATTGCAATAAAAATATATGCTTATCTCTAGGAAGAGATGTCTATCTTCAAATTTTGGGTTACCTCTTCATTTAAATACATTTTTAAAGCATGAGGAGGATGTGGAAGGTCACCAATATTTAGGGAGATTAAGTGGTTTGACTTCCAAGATTTAAAACAATACAGAATTCAAGGAATTACTATTTTTAAAAACATAGTATTTTTAGACTGCACTAATAAAATTGAAATTTAGGGAACATTTGTTAGGTTTTTAGGGGTCATATTTCATTTATCAAAGCTCATTCCATATCAAAACATTTTCCTCATTCTTAGCTTTCCAACGGTTCAAACTGTGAGTCAATTGGAGCTACGGTGCAAAATTTATTGCTCCTAGAAGTTCCATCATCAATTGGGGTAGAACTGTCACCCAAATTGTCACCTAAATTGTTACTGAGTTAACTTTGTCAAAAGTAGAGAAATTTTATGGAAGATACCCACATCGATCAACTTCCCATATACAACAATAAAGTAAAAGGCTCACTATCAAAACCAAATCTAAAGCTGTAATCGGCTCTCAACCAACATAATAAGTTGGAAGTCGTAATCAAGTTTCCCATGTTGACTTCCCACATTTATCAATCTACATCTATCATATGACATGGACTTGTCTAATACCATTCTTAGGTCACATATAAAAGGGGCAAACTAATTCACATGAGGTTATCATACATGTCACCCATTACCCTTCACATAACTTATCACCCATCTTCCCTTTTGACTTTTTTTAAATCAAGGGATTTAATACTTACTTGACACCCTGTGATCATGAAACTTATTTGATCAACTAATGACCACTCATGCATAGCATTAGAATGGATTATATTCATTATTTTGATCTCACGTTGGGTCTATTTTTGGTCCTTGTAAAAAATAAAGCATTAGGCCCTATTCTTATCTTAATGTGCATGGTTGATGTTTTCACCATGACCTGTACCATCTAACATTGCAACAATAATGGCCATTTCTTTTACATTAAGTGATATTAAAATAACTATAAGCATAGCAATCATTACCATAATGTTCATAAGTATCCACATAACCTCATTCATGAAAACATTTGACCAACAATATCCAACACATTACCCTCCTATTATTACCATCCCATTTCCACAAGCTCTAAACATTAGACCCTAACCATTGTTAGTGTCTTATCAAACATGGATATCTTTTCTTTTATACTAGCTGAGAGTCCACCCATAGTAGGATAATGATTAACTAATCTAATTGTATCACCAATATCCGAGGCCACATATCTCCCAGACATTAAGGCTTCTTCTAAATGGGACCCCATGTCTACAATTTTAAGTAACTAGGGCACATGATGTAGATATGGCCACCATTTGTCTAGTCTACCTAGTAGCTCTTGGGTTAGGCAAGGTCCATCCTCTATTTCTCATGACACTGCTAACTTCCTTACATGTGGAATCTCCTTTCCCATCAAATAAATTCTTTACAGGTCATCACTTCACTACTGCCCTTAACACTTAGCTCATAGTAGTGGTGAACCTTAGCCATACTGACTCTGTAGATCTAGGTAGAGCCCCACCTCCTCAAAATTATCTCATAGTGGTAGACACTATCTCTACACTCTTAACCTAACACAATTTTAGAATGTGAAACCTCCTCACAAGAACACCTCTTCTTTAGATTAGCTCCATTGAAGATTATTTATGGTACTTCCCATTATGTTTCCTTCTAATTTATCCTACCTTGCCCATTCGTATCTCTCAGCCTAATAAAAGTGGGATCATTATGGTAACTATTTACCAAACTACCCCATTTAGTTTCATTGATACCTTTACCAAAACCCAAAACTATTGTTTCACTAAATCTTCTCCCTCAGCCCAAACCAACCCATGTGGTCCATCATATTGGGGCAGCCAATTTGAACACCACCCTTCCAAACTTTGTTGAACTACATTGGCTTGATGTTTGGACTATGTAGGCATTTCTCTAGGGGTAGATCAACTACTAACAACTAACTCCCATCCCCTTTTTTTTCTTTTCACTTATTTCCACTGCTAATAATACCCTCTTGATTAGGGCATCCTGCATCAAGGAAGCTTTGAATTATTTCTTCAGTGTCCTTATGTTTTAACACCATATAATACTTCCTCTTAAGTCTTTCCCCCATTTTTTGGTGAATTAAATTGGCCTGAGGTCTTTTTGAACTATGTAGGTAGCACTTAGTTACTGAGGTCATCTCAGCCACATGTTTTACTTTATTTTCCCTTCTCACCTAAAATCTCTTCCTTCACTTCTCTACATATCTCCTAACCATCTCCCAAACTCTAGCTAGTTAATATCTTTTAATCACCATTCTATCTTGTCAATATCATTTAAAATAAGGGTTTATAACATTCCCCATTGACCCCCCTTACCTCCTATAAAGTTGCCTCCTACTCTACTTCATTGGCCTCCCCATCATCTTTCCTTGTACATTCTTTGAGGCTCACTTCCCCATGCACCTTTCACATTTTTTACCTCTATTTCACATTATTACCAACCTTACCATTTATCCCCTTCAAATTCTTTCTCCATCCTCATCATCTCCCCTCCCCCTTGTCTATTTGTCATACCCCCTTTATCACTCTCTTTTCCTCACCCATTCCACTTTGTACTATGCATCTTGCAAGATTTCTATTTCTTCTGTTGCTACACTGAAAGATCCCAAACTAGGATTGAAAGCAAATAAATTTGATTTCCACTAATTACAGCATTCAATCAATTGGACAAAGATATAAAACCGAATGTAACTGATACTATAGCCCAGATGTTTATAAAATTATTACAGATTGGTCTCAAAACCCAATTATTATAATAACTACTAAACTGGAAATAAAAACCTGGGATTGCGTGCTCTCGGCCTGCTGTGTCCAGAAAACACAGTCGCCGACGTCGATCGCTGAGGATGCTGATGTCGGTCGATACCCTGCCGCCGTCGGTCGTCTGAAGGTGACCTCTGCCTCTGTCTGACTGCCTGACTGCCGACGTTGGTAGATAATTGGCCGATGTCGATCTATATGCCGATGTCGGTTTCTGTATAACCCTGCATCCGAACTGAGCCCTTTCCTATCCCTGACCCTACTGGTACGGCCTGGTGCCGATCTGTCAATCCGTATGGATTCCGTACCCGAACCTGATATGCAAATAGAATATATAAATTTGGAGGCTAAACAATGAATAAATGCCTGAAACCCATTTGCATAAGCTGAACCCTGGTATACTCTGTGAATGGCCTCTGAAGCTTCTGATCTGACCACTATGCACAATCTGGATTCCGTCTCGAATCCACCTCTGACAAAGGGCTGGGTTTTTGTCCAACTCTTCGCCAATCTACTGAAGGGTTTTGTCCTCAGAGATTTTAGCTGAATCACCGATTCAAGCTTCTCAGAATAATTTTTGCAAAAGAAGATATTAGATAATGCCAATGCTTTGCTTTCCCCTTCTTTTTAAAGCCTTCCCAGGAAACTTCTAGAAGAAGTCAATTTTATTTTCGTAATAATTTAATTAATTAATTAAACCATTATAATAGAAAATTGGGGACATTACAGTCCTCCCTTCCCGGAGATTGCTTGTCCTCAAGAAATTCTTTCCAACACCAACTTCCTGGATCCCATGTTATTCTCGAAAACTTGCAAATTCTTCTGTCAAAAACACCAGGCTGAAAAATATCTATGACTACATTCACCTTGTTTCTTCTAGAGAGTAGTGTGATAATCCTCAATATGTAATTAGCAAATTCACCATCACATACCTTAGATTTAGAAAAAAGCCGCTGCACTACTCTGATTAACAAACTCTCACAATCCCCATAAGGGTGTTGACTTATAATTGGAAAGGAAAATGCCCTGCAACAAATATAATTAGTTACCACATCGCCTGTAAAATGAGACTCCATCCTGTGATATGACCCCTCCTTAGGTTCTCCATCTTGTGCTGCCTTCAAGATAATCTTCCTTCCTCCAGAAAGGAATTCTAACTGCATACGGCGGTGATCAATAATGTAGCACCCAATACCCTGTAACCACTGCATGCCCAAGACCACATCATAATCCTCTAAAGGAAACACATAAAAATCATCGGTCAAAGTGTAAGTCCCCATCTGAATGCTGAGCTGTGGAATCCGTCTGGTACAACCCAATACTGCACCATCTGCCACCTTTACCCCGAAACCACCAAACTTCTCATACTGTAATCCATGCCTTCCCACTAACTTCCGGTCAATGAAGTTATGTGTAGCACCTGTATCTACCAAGCTCACTACCCACTTACCCTCAAGTGTACCTTTCAACTGAAAGGCATGAAAGTTAGGATAACTGGAGAGAGTAGCCATAATTGCTTTCGCTGATGCCGAAGGCTCTGGGGTGTCTAACTCCAACTGTATCTGATCCTGCTCAATATTATCCTCAATGTCCGTATCAGGAACCTCCTCATCTCCACACTCAGAAGTTACTTCAATCAAATGAACCTTTCCTTTACCCATGCAACGGTGGCCTGGTTCCCATGGGTCTTTGCAGGAAAAACATAACTTTTTCCTCCTCAAGTCATTCCTAGTCTCCTGATTCATCCAAGGATTTGTAGAGGATGGCCCTTCTTTAATTTGTGGTGTATTAGCCTTCTGTATAGGCCGAGATTTCGTAGCTATTTTCTTATCACCCTGATAAGAAGTGGGTACAGTATCCAGTCTCAATGTCATATCAATGGCATCCTTAAGAGTGGCTGGTTGGAAAGCACGTACCAGTCCCTTAAGTCTATCCTGTAACCCCTCAATAAATAACATCACACTCCGTCTCTGAGGCATATCAGGTACCATAACCGTAATACGCTGAAACTCATTAATATAAGTTTCTGCGTGTCCACTCTGTCTAAGATGAGCCAACTCCCTGTAGTAAAGTTCTGTATCCTTACGGTCAAACTGTGCAATAAGTCTCTCCGTGAACTCAGCATAGGAGTGAACTAAGGCGTGATCCTGGGTGACCAATCCATGGTGCCACCAATCATATGCAATCCCCTCTAGATGTAACACTACAAACTGAATGGCCTCACGCTCAGGCATGGGCCTCAAAGAAAGATATATGTCCAGCTTGTGGACCCAAGCTCTTGCACTAGTCTCTCCAGTGCCATTATATGAAGCCAATGTAATCTTCCCCGTAGCTCTATTGAGGTCATGATTATGCTGCTGTTGTGGTGGTCTATTACCCCGATCTCCCCTGAGTCTCGCTATGTCCCTACGCTGTGCACAATACTGGGGAAGAGGAAAAACCTCCCTAACCTCTGGGGGTAAAGCTCTCCACTCTGCTGTGGCTGCCAAAACGGACTCTTGGAACCCCATCTCTGGTGGTTCCACCTATGCTGGTTGTCCACCTGGTACAAACTGAGGTAGTAATGGTCTATTAGGAGTAGGTGTATGATGATGATGTCGCCTAGAGGAATGACGGGAACTCCCCACTGAAGAATGGGAATGGTGACTATGCTGACTGGAGTGATGGGTATGATCACTACTAGTCACTGAAGCTGATCTATTCCTTCTACCTCTGTGTCTATCCACCTCTAAACATTCCATGGTATCCTGTAATCTGTCTAGAGCCTGAACAATCCTGGGCTGGGTAGTGATGAGAGTCCTCATCATCTCCCTTTCTTCTTCATCCTGGTTTCTATGGGCATTCCTCTATTCTTCGGCCATGATAGGTGGCTGTCCTAAACCCAACTCTCGCTCGTACTGAGCTCTACTACGTGTAAAATATCTATGGCTTCTATCAAATCTTCCAGGATGCATAGAAATAAAATAGTTTTACCCCTACAGGCTGGCAAGATGCATGGCTCTGATACCACTGAAAGATCCCAAACTAGGATTGAAAGCAAATAAATTTGATTTCCACTAATTACAGCATTCAATCAATTGGACAAAGATATAAAACTGAATGTAACTGATACTATAGCCCAGATGTTTATAAAATTATTACAGATTGGTCTCAAAACCCAATTATTATAATAACTACTAAACTGGAAATAAAAACCTGGGATTGCGTGCTCTCGGCCTGCTGTGTCCAGAAAACACAGTCGCCGACGTCGGTCGCTGAGGATGCCGACGTCGGTCGATACCCTACCGCCGTCGGTCGTCTGAAGGTGACCTCTACCTCTGTCTGACTGCCTGACTGCCGGTGTCGGTAGATAATCGGCCGATGTCGGTCTATATGCCGATGTCGGTTTCTGTATAACCCTGCGTCCGAACTGAGCCCTTTCCTATCCCTGACCCTACTGGTACGGCCTGGTGCCGATCTGTCAATCCGTACGGATTTCGTACCCGAACCTAATATGCAAATAGAATATATAAATCTGGAGGCTAAACAATGAATAAATACCTGGAACCCATTTGCATAAGCTGAACCCTGGTATACTCCGTGAATGGCCTTTGAAGCTTCCAATCTGACCACTATGCACAATCTGGATTCCGTCTCGAATCCACCTCTGACAAAGGGCTGGGTTTTCGTCCAACTCTTCGCCAATCTACTGTAGGGTTTCATCCTCAGAGATTTTAGCTGAATCACCAATTCAAGCTTCTCAGAATAATTTTTGCAAAAGAAGATATTAGATAATGCCAATGCTTTGCTTTCCCCTTCTTTTTAAAGCCTTCCCAGGAAACTTCTAGAAGAAGTCAATTTTATTTTCATAATAATTTAATTAATTAATTAAACCATTATAATAGAAAATTGGGGACATTACATACACTTTTTCTTTATGTGTACCACCACTCTCTACCATTCTACCCCTCTTCCCACCATACCCATTTTACATTCTTCCTATTTGATTTTTTTCATCCTTTCATCCTTTTTATCTTCCCCTTTTTCCTCCAGGACTAGTTTCTCCCTGGGTATTTATCCTTTGAGAAGCCTTCCATAGTTTCCCTATTCTTCTTATCTCTTTTTTCCTATGCCCCTTTCTACATTCCCCTTTTCCTCTTTCCATCTTAGTATTCACTTATCTTTTGCATCTGTGTGCGTATCCATGTTTTGTATCCCTACTTCAATTCTTCCTTTTTGTTCTTATCATCTTTGATCTTCTTCCCTTAGTTTAATCTCACTCCCTTTCATTGTTCCCCCTATTTCTTTACCACCTCACAATTCTTTTAGTATTTCAATCTCTTCTAATCACCCCTTCAGCTTGTCAATCTCTTCTAATAAGCTGATTAACACCTACCTTCTCTTTTCACCTTCTTATCCACTCTTCCTTTGCTTCCCCTCATTCTTCACCCCTTTCCCATTTTCCATCCCATTCTCATCTCAAAAACCACCATCTACTTTTCTTCTTTATTCCTCTCCTTGCATATCATCACCCATGCTTACTTGGTCAAGATATGACCTACTTCTTCCATCTCCACTCATCCTATTTGTGTCTTCATTTGGCTCCTTTTTCCTCATGTTTCCTTTTATTCCATTTGTTTCCTTGTTTTTCATTTTCATAACAAAACTATTTTCTCTTTTATCTTTTTTAAACTTGATTTAAAACCTTTATTGGCTGCCCATATCCCTCATTCTCCCCTTACCCTTCATGATTTTTACACTTCTTTTCCTATCATTTTCAATTCTCTAATTTGTCATTCTTTAGTGTATCTCTCACCCCCAATATTTGACCTTTTATTTTCTTCTCTTTTCTCTATTCCATTTCAATTTTTTCATCTCTTGATGCTCTTCCTTGTTCTTCTTGACCTATATAACCATACATGGCTTCTTCCATCCTTCTCCAACTTTATATTTATTTGTGACCTCATTATTTTCTCTTCATTCATCTCTTGGTCCACCTTTACCTCATCCATTTTTGGGTCTCCCTTATGTTATCCAATTTCATCTCCACCTCTTTAGAGTGTGATCACCAGTTATACTACTTCTACATAAATCTCCTTGTCTACTTCCTTGTATCTTCCACACCCTTGCCTTAATACACAAAATCTAGTCAGATTCCTTACTTTAAGATCATCCCTTTCTTCCTTTAATGCCTCTATATGTTGTACTTAGACTCGCTTTTTTGTTCCTCTCCAACTACTCCCTTCACCCTCCCTATCACCTTTTTCATTTTCAACCCTCTACCCACTTTGAGCATGCTATGGCCTCCATGGTCTTCCACTCAATTTTGGTTTATTATGAGATATATATCAATCCTACAGTGCAATAACATAATTGGTCATGACCATAGGCTCATATGACCAACTAGGAAACCTGAGCATAGTTGAGCCATCAGGATGGAAATCCCCACCTTTTCTCATCTTGTGTATTTTAAACCCCTTTTATTATAACCTTTGAAGATATTAGAATCAAAACTAAAACCACCTTCAAATGGAAGATTCGGGATACCCATATGGGGATGATATCTACACCCTCTCACATGCCCTAACCTTCCAACCAATAATTTCCCTTGATTATCCCTTTCGGAATACATATTCTTACACCTTGAAATAGCCCTTGCTTTAATGCATGAAATCCATAACGTGATCCCTCATTTAATTAATATTATTATTATTCACCTCACTCCACATTCTAACACCCCTTAGCATCTTTCTTTGAATTCCCTTCAAACTCAATGCTTACTTATTTTTGGGTGTTATTGACTCAAGGGTAAAGGCTTCAAATATTCACCCCTTCTCATTTACCCACTCTACTACTTTGGTTCCTTGAACCATTGAATAATAACATTGCATAGCTTGTTAACGACATTATTGTGGAATGTGCACAATGTCAACTTATTTAGATGGTGATGAAAGAACCCATCAAATAACCATGTCAATTTGAGTAGTTCCAAATTTTATAAATCTTGGTAAATCATATTTCTCCTTTTTCTTCTTCTTTATGATGGTGGCAAAAGCTTCATGCTTCAACCTGCTTATCCATAGCTATAGATTTCTTTTAAATAGTTGACACAATCATCTCAATTACATCCTAGCTCACCTCACCCACCATTTATACCACACCCATCAGAAATTATTTGATATCCATTTTTTCAACCATTTCATTCTTCCCTTTTTCCAACATCCTTCACTTGGACCTACGTATATCATATACGATTGGGACAACCAAGTTAACTAACACCCTTTACCTCAAAACAACTACATTTGGCTTGACATTATTTTTGGATCCCTATCTATAGAAATATGTAGGTAACATCCACTTGCTATGTGCATTTAGATTCAGATCAACTATCCCCTTCTAACTCATACCCAATCCACACATGCCTTCACCTCATCCACCTTCATGTTAGTTATTTTTTACCCAGAACATTGGCACTTTTTTTAATAACTTTTGCTTCCAATGACCAACCTTGTCATGTTGAAAAATCTATATGTTTACACCATGTCATGAAAAAAAAGACCATTTTTGTTTTTTTTAGGAGTACTTCTTACCATGGATACCTGAGTCAACACTGACCCTATCTAGGAACCTTGACAAGACTAACTTGACTAGTTATGACCAATGTTAGGGACCAATTACCTTGTATATATCTAAGAACCCAACCTTTGTAATCAAAATTGAATCTTTTAATATCTACACAATCTTGACTATTGTGATTAGTTGTATTTTGTTAACCCATTGGCATTTCACATACCCAAATACCTTGTGGCACCACCTAGTGTCTCCCCATCAACTACTTATCAAACTTACACCTGATTCAATCTTTCCTCATTGACTCTAAATTTGAGGGGGAACACCTCCTTCCATACTCAAGGTACCTTAACCTTTAACCAAGTGATTACTTTTTTGAACTTGTTGATTAAAGGTTGCATAACAAAAAGGACAAAATTTAGACACTAGAAAACTGCACACTTATAGTTTTTGATGCCTAAATAACTTAGGATCCCCTAAAAATTATTAAACCTTCCCAAAACCCATATTAACAAACAAAATTACTATTTTAATAGTCACAAATATAATTAAAAATCACTATTCACAATCACTATTCACTATGGGACCCACTATAATTATTCATGATGACATGGCAAGTGGCATGGCATGTGACATGACAAGTGACTTGGCATGTGACATATAAAGTGACATAAGAGGTGATTTAAGAGGTGATATGGTAAGTGATATGGATTAGAAGTGATTTGGATTCATGTGGGACATCATACCCCACTTTGTACCCTTCCCAAAGTGCTTAATGACCTCATTCAAACATCACAAGCCCCCCTATGAAATGTGGAAAATTGTCCCTTAAAGGATCATTATTAAACATTTATTTTTGTCTCTTCACATGAAAATATACTTTAAAAGAGATACCTACCTCTTTAAGACTTTCAAAAAGACAAAGAACATCTATTTTTTGACTTTTTACTTCAATTGGAGGCTCACAAACCCAAATGGGAGATTTTCCAACCCATATGGGAATCCCCACCAACCTCACCTTAGAGTTTGCATCCCCCACATGGAAAATGGTGCCAAAATTTGTGTTATACCCCTTTAAGTGCTTGTTTGAAAGCATGAAAGGATGGTAAAAAGTATTTAAGTCTCATTCAAACCCATGTGCATGATTTCCATTCAAACATGGAGACTCACCAACCAACATGAGAATATTCACCAACCTTACCTTGACTAAATCATGAGCCCACTTGGATAAATTTGAATTTATTCAATATTCCTCTATTTTGGTATGTTTCTTCACACAAAAATTCTATAAATACCCCCCTCTTCTTCACCCAAGGTTAAGTGGCAAGTTAGTGTTTTGTTCTTAGCATATTACTGCAGGTATCTAGAGAAGGTAATCATCTTGGAGGTCATCATAATCTTGGAGAGAAGAGATAAAGCAATGAAACTCTACCAAAATATTCAATGAGCATCCTCAACAAGCCATCCTCAATCCATGTTCAACAAACATCAAGGTAATTTGTATTGTTTTACAAATTTAATTTCTTCTTTCTTAACCCCCTTGGGCCTCTTCTTTCTTGACCTCAAAACCATAACCCCTTTGGCCTTATTTTTATCATTTCACACCTTTTACTCTTTACCATTAACCTATTATTTCTCTTTATTCCATTTACCCATTATCCTCCTCACCATTTATCCCTTTATCCCCTTTTACCTCCTTTCTTTTTCATCCCTTTCATCCATTTACCTCTTCGTAATTTATCCCTTTTGTTTTCTTTCTTTCTTAGCCTTTTTACAAATTATACCATTTACCAACCTTAACCAAAAATTTATCCCTTTTCATAAGACAAACCAAACCATTTCCAAACCCAAAACCACAACCTTGCCTTAACCAATTTTTAGGATTAGTATAATCAAACTAGTTACTTCATTTTGATTAATTTAGCAAAGCATTTAACTTCATTATCTCATATTAATTTACTTGATATTTTTAATATCAATAATTTACTATTTTAATTCAAAGTGTTTAAATTAGGTGGATTGACAACCTCCTATAAAGTTTTTGCTTCTAAGATCTAGCTCACACTAGGCAATCTACCCATTTACTTATCTAAAAAACAAGTTTTTTTAGTGTTTTATTAATTTTAGTTCATCCTACTTAGCCAAAGAGGATATCTCCAAAATCACTTGGATTCATCACATTCATTTTTAAATATTTTTCTACATAACCCTTATCACTAGTTTCTTTCTTTTCAAAGAATTAAGAAAAGCAAAAAAAATTGAGAGAAATAGTCAGATACAATCAGTTTAGATTCAACAGTTTTATTATAGTATTTATCAAATAATATAGATATATGGGGCATCATGTATGGAATGATGGCTATCACTTCCATTTTTATATTGTGTAGTTAGTATAAATTCCAAATCAAAATTCATGTTACAGACACTAGTGATTATGGGTAATGTGCATGGCATATTTGACTTCTTTTATTTTCAAATGTAGTATGTTACCAAAGAATTATCAGTAGTTTCATGCCTTTTACATCTACGAGTGGTTGAAATAATTTTGGAGTGGATTTCATACAATCCTAACCTTCACATTATTGAGTGGCTTCTACATAAGCATAGTTTCTAATTTCAGAGTTGATTTCATACAAGGCTAATCTCCTCCTTCCAGAATTGGCCAAGATTTTCCTAGTTTCTAGTACACATTTAGATATCCATGCCACATTATCAAACTACAGAGAATTCATGGGCTTAAAGATCCATCTCATATGATAGACATTTATACTAGTATCAGTTTATAACTTCACTTCATAGGGCAATGATGGAGCTAAAGGACTATCTAGCCTTTGTATTCTTGAGTAACCTACTTAGAGGGATCATACACATAGCCCAAAAATTGATTAGTAAATGCATGACCACATAGATTCACTTAGTGGGTGATGATGGAGCCAAAGGGCCAAACTTTGAATTCTTAAGCCACTCTTAGGGAATTGAGCACTCAGCTTTGTTCACGATATTACTTTTGGTATAACACATATCTAGCATTACGTAGCATCACAATATGTTTTTTATTGGTCTATGTAACTGGTGAGATGTATTAATTCCTTTCTCTTCCTATCTCACTTACCAAAATTTATATGTTATTATTTTAGATATAGTGTATCTAGTAAGAGCTAATATAATTTTTATTTTTCTCTTATAGATTTACACTTTAAAATTTTCTCTCTATGCACACCTAACATCACATAGCTTCATGGGATTCATCCTTGCAGATAAGTTTAGGTATGCTTTCAATTTTTCCTTTATCCTAGTATTTCACTTTGATACATCAGTAGAATAAAGAGGGGCAAGTGTAGTCATATAAAATGTCAAAATTGGTAGCTTGATTATGGCTTGTGACACCCAACCATAAGTCCCTCTTGCATTCTCTCATGACCCTTCTAAACACCTTCTTATTTATTCCCAATCATTCTTAAAATTTTGAGACCTAATTTTAACTCATCTATGATCTATTTTCCATGCTTATTCCATCCCCCTAGGTCTCACATTTGTAAGACAAGAGCACTAGGGTTGGACTATAGCACTGGACCTTAGGGTGTCCCATGTTTTCAACTCCTATCCAATCACATTTTGATCACAAATAATTGTTTTCACCTGATTCCTCTTCTTCATTATGTCAACCTAGTGTGAATGTATTTAACCCATGAATAATTGATCTCTATAAAATCCCATTTAAAGGTCATTAATAAGGGGTTGGAAATTATTAAAAAAGCAAGAAAGAATACAAGAAAGAACACTAGGCAAATTTCCTTATTCTCTGCATATATCCATCCAATATAGCCACCACCATATTCAAACCCTCACACCAATCCCTAGCCACCTGAAGCACACCCAATTTAGTATTTTTACATATTCATAACACTATCGCATGAAGCATGTCAAGTGGAAGAACTACATATGGATTGATCCATCTTTAAAATATTCTTATGTAGGTAGCATGCCCACATAAGGAGTGTGGATACATTTTTAGTGCATCTTACACACACTAACCCCCTCTCTTTCTCAAGTTTCATTCAAGCATAATTAAGGTGTAGGTTTTGAATTTTAAATATAATCTTAAAGGAGTTCCATCAACATTCAAGATCTAAAATTTCATAGGCAAGCTCACATTAGGATAGTGAACAAAACCTAGAAAACTCATATCTATGTGGCAAGTATGGATAATAGTGGCATGACCTAGACTATAACACTAGACCTTAAATTATTATATTTTTGATGTTCCTATCCTTCCATAAAATGAAATATATATCCTATTTCATGACACTATCCTAGTCCTATACAATTGATATTAGCCTATGTCTCAATCGTATCATCATAGTTTTAAGATGAGTTACATTTCTCCATATTTGTTACTTTTTAGGAAGGTTTAAAAGACATAGTAAAGTATATAAATTAGTACTATAATTACTACAATATTATTTACTAATTTATTATTCCACACCCTTAAATAAATTAGGAATAAGACTCTATTATCCCTAAAAAAATAAAATCACTTACAAAGTTTTTTCGACATTATTTAGCTATGTGACCAAAATTATTGAAATTATAACATATTACACTTGTATCTAACAAGGGTGAAAATGAATTTTTGCTTAATATTTTTGTTCTCCTTTTATGTACAACTCTAAAATCAATAGTCCTATGACCAAATTGATTATAGGTATAACAATATCCATATAAATATGAGGAATACCTGGTCATAAAATTTCTCTGTCCATGATGAGGAGCTCTTCTAAACTTTGGCTTCTTCAAGTCTCTCACTCTTATGTAACCATATGCATTACCTACCTTTGTCTTCTTATTTTCTTTAGGATTATTTTATCCTATAGCTTCTTCACATTAGTAGTGATTATGTCTATCTTTGTATTCTTGTAAGCTTTTTCCTTTCCTTGCTCTTAATTCTCCTTGTACTTTGAAGTTGTCATATAGGTAGCAAATGTAATAGTTATTGGAATTTTTAATTTTTGATAACCAAGATTAGATCTCTCTTTTGAAATATTTTGAGAGTTGATCAAATCATCAAAAATATCTTATACTCTTTTTATCTTTAGATCCTTATCTATTCAATATTTAGCTTTCTCAAGTTCTTTTTTCAAAGCCACTAACTCTGCTTATAAATTCATGCACTCATCAGATTTAGATTTTAGTTCAAGTTTGACTACATATCTTATTATTTTAGCCTCTTATACTTATGTATTTAAGCCAACCACCATCTGAATAGATTTTTCAAAACTTTTGGACACATTTTCAATCTCATTTTGTCCAAGCTTCTTCTATTTTGAGTTTTCTTTTCTTAGCTTGTTAATTTCTTCTAGAGAATAGATGAGTTCAAAGTCTAGATCCACTTATCATTCTTATTCTTCATCTAAGTCTTATTATTACTTTTTATCCATAGAATTTGATCCTAATGTCATGAATAAGACTTCCTTTTCCCCAGTGACAAAAGTATAGTCATGGTCACCATCAAATCTATCGATATCATCCAATGAATCACTGCCTTCTTTTGTGTATAGGCCTTTATTATTTTTGAAGAAGTTTTTATTCTTGGAAGAGTGAGGTTTCACCTTTTTACTATCCTTTTATTTCTTAGAGTTATCCTTCTTTCTATAAGGTCATTTATTATCAAAATGTCCTAATTTACAATAGCTAATGCATTTAAACTGTAACTTGCCTTTCTAATTTCTAGATCCTCTTATTAATTTTCTATCAAAGTTGTTTTCTTCTTCATCAGTCTCCTCAGGTTGAGATGAAGATGCTTTTTCCTGTACTTGTTTGGATTCTTTGAATTCAACTTCTCTATTAAAGGTATCTATTTATCCCATTCTCATCTCATAGGCCATGAATGTTCCATGTAACTCATTAATAGTGAGTTTATCTAGATATATTGCTTCTTCGATTGCATATATTTTTGAGTCATACCTTGATGCCAGAGATTTTAGGACCTTTTTGATAATGGTAGGATCTTTCATTTCTTCTCTAAGGCCTTTGATTGCATTGACTATTTCATCTACTCTAAGGAGTTAGTCTTTAATTTTCTCTTCTTCATTAATTATAAGGCTTTCAAACATCCCTTTCAATGTTTGTAGTTTGGCCTATTTTGCCTTGCCATCACATTTATATATGTTATTTAATTTGTTCTAGATATCTTGTGCATTTTGAAAATGCATCACTTTGATAAACGTTGAATTAAAAAATCCACATAAAATAGTATTCTTAGCCTTATAATTGCTCTCATATTCCTTATTTAAAGCTTGATCAGTAGGAGTTGTATCAAGGGATGTATATCTATTTAAAATAGACATCCATACATCAAACCCTAATGAGGATAAATATGCTTCCATTTTAATGCTCCAAAATGCATAGTTTGATTCATCAGAGGTGCTTTGTTTTAGGAAGATCCTTCTTGGCTAGCCATTTGTGTTCATGGTCCATGATCTACCTAAGATAATTAGTCTTCTTCTAAGGAACTAGGGCTATGATACCAATTATTGTAACATAAATATCTAATGAGAAGGGGGGGGGTAAATCAGTAGATTGACTAATTTAGTCCTTTTTTGAAACTTTTAATGTAGACCAAAAATATATTCTACATACACACAAATATGAATAACACTAGATATAATATGGAAAACCTAATATGGGAAAAACCAACATGAGAATAGCTACTAGAATCTATTTTTATAATCTAGCCTCACAATAAAGAGCCTCACTCATTATAATGTTTAAGGGCACCAGCCCTAAAGAGATACCAATCCCTTAATTTAATAAAACCTACTCTAAGGGGGCACCAACTTCCTAATTGAGCACCAACTTAGATTATCTAAAGGTACCTACCACTTAGATCTGTATTATAGAGATACACCTCTAGATTACAAATTTGATTCATAAATGAATCTAATTCAATTCTCTAATATAAGTCCAATTTGTAACTGCTCATGCTCTACACATCTCTCTCTTATTTTATCTTCTCTTCTCTACTCTTTTGTCTTTGTGTCTCTATATTGACTATTAATAATACAATTCAATAACACCAATAATAGTATATATATCCTAGATGATATATATATATATATATAGGCATTTGATATAGGGTTTTGTATCTTCTTTATGTTCATAATTGTTTGCTAACACATCATGCCTAATTTTGTTGGAATTTAGTTCTTGTCTTTAAAAACTAGGTTCCCATGTCTTCAACTCATGATTCACCTCCATGATTCTTGGTCTCATTACTATTTTTAGCATATACTGGGCTCTGGTTTTGATGCACATGCCATATTACACAAATTCGATCAATTATAGTTATCTATTTTGTTGTCTATGTCATATTTTATGGCTTAGTTACAAAATCCTATACTTAACCATTATGATGAATCAAGCCTTTAAATATTGACCATTGATCTTAGGTTTCATGCCATGATCTGATGATCCTTATTCAATTTTCTCAAATTTAAAATCCATCCATTAGATCAAGTTATAATAGCATCATGCTCTTTATTATATCGTTGTATGATTTCAAGATTAATTATTCCTAATTTACAACACATTAATTGGATCCTTTGATTAGATCTCCCACGTGCCATTAGGTATTTAAAGTTGCATGAACTTTATCTCTATCTAAGGTTAAACATCAGGCTCCTAATCTCATCTCACTACTTCCTGAGTCTTTGGAATAAATATTCTCCACTGATCCCATCAAATTAGCTTGATATTTAGCTCAATTATATGTCAATAAACATCAAGCATTTTATCCCCTTCATTCCACTCAATATATTATATCTTTATTGCATGATCACACACTCACTATTAGATCTTTTGACAAGATCGATCTTTATCTTAGCTTAATGTTAAAATTTGACCACTTGTTCTCATCTCGCTGCATCTAGGCATCTTGGAGAAAACACGCTCTATTAATCTCTTTGAGATTTTATCAAACTTTACCTTCTAAAATTTTGACTAAGTATGGGAACCATTGTAATCTATTTACAAGGTTAACTTTGCTCCTTCATATCTTTTATTTTGCTCAACCACCTATTCTAAAATTTAGACCTTATAAACTATGCATAATCCTAAAGAAACCCATACAGTCAATTCTTATTTAATCTTTCACATGTGTGAGATATAATTACATTAATATACTAACTTAAATTATTCTACCATAGAGCTAACTATGCATAGAAATTTTTGAAAGGCCAATTTTGTTGTACATTGTTGCATGACTTGAAATTTGGTGCATAATATCCTCTCCCATAATGGATTTCATCCATATATAAATCTACTCTTAAAACATTCATATGTGAAAGATATGAATTCATCAAAATGCCTTCTCAGCTTTTCTTGACATATGTAAATTTGACTAAGTGTGGGAAAACATTGTCAAAATGCCTAGGAGACCAATTTTGTACATGCATATCTTTTGTCGCATTACATTGTTTGTCCTAAGATTTAGTTCATAGAAACTAGGAAAAAAATAAAAAACCCCATATTATAATTTTTTTTTGACACCTCCATGTTTAAGAATGCTGACCTCATCAACATGCTCACTTGGATCTGCTTGAATCCTTTTAGAAATTTGGTTAAGTATGGAAACTTAGTGAATTATGTTTGAATAGCCAACTTTGCATCCTCATATCTTTGACCATGTTTCATTGAATGACTTTAATTATAGTATAAAACCACTAGGGACTAATGTGATCCCAACCATATGACCAACTCCACTAGAATCATCCACATGTGGAAATGGTGACATCAACAAACTACCTATTCATATTTTCTACCACTAGACCCAAAATGTTTATATGAACAAAATGAAGAACTGAATGAATTCTATTGATGCACATAATAAATCCATTCATCCCTAACCTTTGATAGGATCCATTTCACATCCTCAAATCACCATATACATCTATGAACAATAATGACATCCATAATGCCAATAATCTCCCTATTGACATCAATGACAATCATATTGCCAACAAGTGAGTTAGAATGATAATATGATGTATCATCATATAAGTATCATATTATCCCAGAGATTTCTATAAATAATATTAGCCTCTAAGCGAGTGGTTTAGTAAGATATTACCACATGGCATCATCTTGATGACCTGTTATCTTGGAGATATTAGTAAAAGAGTAAAACCTTAGGGTAAGTGGATTATCGAGATGATACCAAGTGGAATCATCTTAGTGACTTGCTAAACAAAATTATTCCATATACTAAAAATGATGAAAATAAGCCCCAATAAATTAGGTGATTGATGTCAATAAGCCCAAATAAATTGGGTGAGTAAGATGACACCACATGGAAAAATATTATTTTTTATATCCCTGAGGAAGTCCATTCAACCTAATAGAGTGTCAAAGCTCTAGGTGAGTGAGATGAAGCCACATGGTGAAATATCTTCTCACCATGGAATAAGCTATTTAGATAAACATGAATAATTGTTCAGAGTAGTACAAGGCCATTAATCAAATGAGTGACAATGACCTAATGAGCCAAATACAAGATGGTAGTGTATCCAATAAATCATAAGATTAAGTTTGATAGCTTGTCTAGTCATTGTACCTATAAAAATCTTGAGAATATATTGTGTCTAATCTGACCTAAAACACTAATTTACATAGGCATATTAGTGCAAAATTTATCATAAAAGATAAATTTAAAGGTAATTTGAGTGATAATATTTAATATGAGCATGGCATGCAAATTTTGGGATGCATAGAGAGAAACACAATGGAAAATTTTGACATGAAAGCGAGTGATTTTTGGATGCAAAGAAATATATGCAAAATCTAAAAGCACAATCATAATGTGTTTCCAACAAATAATACTTGTACTTGGCTAACAATATTTGCTTCCTTTGTTCTTAGCAACATGGTCTAGCTGAAACTTTTAAACTCATTTTGATTTTAGATTTAATTCTCAACTACTTCTACAAGTGGACCTAATATGCCCCTCTTCTTGAGTTTATAATTTTTACCTCTCTTGTTCTTATTTATAGGACTTTGAAATCCTTGATCAAGGTTTAGATCTTTAGAATTATATTAATCTATGATTATTTGGGTCTTTATGAATTATAACAGAGACAGAGACAATTAAACATTTTGCTTATACATTTCATTACTTTCTAGGATAATTTCTCACTACTCCCATTTTATCGTTGTTGCCTCAAAGGTATTTTTTACACTTTTACAATTATATGAATCCCAAATTTGTTAATTAAAAATGAAAATATTTTTACTTTGAAGGTTGTTGAGGTTGTATGGTCATATCGTGTGTATGTTTTATGGTGGTTATGTCTACTCTTATCATTATCAATCTTGCCAAACTTTTTTACCTGCTCTAGTTGGAGTTGTGATAGGTTTAGATCAAATAAAGACTGGTTTCATTGGATTCACTTAGATAGTTCATATTCATCTCTGATGGAGAATTGATATATATCTCTTTATCCCTACACTTTTGCAGTTTATTTATAATCAAGTTAGTCTAGGAACAAAAGTAATTCAAAGCTAAATGTTTATCTTGATTATTGTTTTACAGTTTTTTAACACTACTATATCATTGTTACATCTATAAATTTGATAAATTGGTAAATAAGTCAACTATTTTCATTTTAAGAAAATATTAAGGTGTTTGATTTCTAGTAGTGGTTGAACCTGCATGTATTCAATAAAGTGCATAATCATTCAATGAGCATGTAGTCTCACAATGATTGCATAATTTCTATATAAATGAATTAATTAGAGCCAATAACATATTAATTTATAAAAATATGACCCTTACATATAATAATTTGTATCAACCAACCTAATGAAGACTACCATAACAATACCCAATACATTTATAACTTTGGGAGTTATTTTCCTCATAGTATCTCCTTCCTCTTAGGAAAGGAAAGTATTAACAACCCCTTTTCTTAATTTTGTCTTGTGGTTAATGATTCATCAAAAATAATCTCATGATATTTATCTCCTGTAGCTTGACTAATCATATACTAATGTGCATGAAT
>JARHVA010007815.1:97500-310000 GCA_037957365.1 Torreya grandis
TTGAAAAAAAAAATGTATATCTATATATGGTATCGATGATTTATATTTGTATTCTATTATGTAATCACAAGTATCCCCTATATTTATCTACACATTCATTCACTTAGTTATATTCCACAATGTATTTATTCAATAATAATTATATATATACTTGTATATGGTATACTCTGAATAGGCAAGAGTTCTATCCATAATAAAAAGTATTGATTATAGGTGTCGATTCATATACAAACACATTATGCATTAAATTACTTTTCTAAGGATAAACAAAGATTTAAACTATAGTGATGCAACTTTGATATATTTTAATAAACCTAACAAACCTGCACTAGAATAATATAATGCACATGATCATAAATGAACCCAACCATATCTACAAATATATAGATTTCATTATATGGAAAGACACATTTCAAATACATACTATCCTATAAATTCCTATTTATATATCCTGGTAAATAGGTTTAAAAGTAGGTATAAGGACGAGTACATTCATATATAAATCAACCCATTATGTGAAGTCCTTCTAAGTTCACTCAATATAAATATAATAATTTATATAAGGTATAAAAATAGAAATGCTTATTCAAAATTCCATTTAATTTTCATTCATACTATAATGAAAAACTCTATAATAAAACTAAGTGAATACTCAGTGACTTAATAACCACCAAAATGAATTTATTTTGACTTCAAATACAATATAAAATAAATCTTATGTATAAGTAGAAGAATCTCATATTTTCATAAGCATATACCCACTTTTAGTATGTAAATAAATAGTTATAAGAACATCATTAGGTCACTCACCAACTAGAGTTTCCATACAGTTCAAACTCATTATTTCACAATATAAAAACAATTATATTTTTAAATAAAATGACCCTATATCTTTTCACATTATCTATAAAAATAGATATATGCATATTGCAAGTCATGGTAATTCATCTAAATCTCAAAATATATATGAATATAACTACTTATATAGAGACTACTAAACATAGTTAAGATTTTAATTCTCCATTATGATTTTTATCTCAAACTAATAATACACACAATTTTTCCCTATTTTGGATATTTCGTTTCAAGTATTTGACTCAATTTAACATACAACCAAGTTAATACCTATGTATGAAGGAAAGGAAGACTTGAAAAAAAAATTAATGGACCAAGTTTAATTGTACAAACCTAGTCATTCCCTCATCCCTATATATATATATATATATATATATATATATATATATATATATATATATATATAATATTGAACCAAATGGTCCAATACCTAACTAAATTTATTAAGCATATCCACATAGGGTCAAAATGAGTATACTCAACTGAAAAATAATTATCCCATTTGAAATTTACTTAGAGTTTCCATTCCTCCAAACAAATATATAAAATTAATACTTTAAATCTCACTATTTTATATTTTTGGTAATGAATTTATGGCACTTTGACTATTAATACTAGTGTTTTAGAATCATATACCTAGCTTTGTGGATGGAAAAGCCATCCCTAGTGCTAGGTATATAACCCTAATTTACATACAATTTCATAACAATGATAACAATATCAAACCCTAATATAATTTAATAGATTATGCCAAATTAAATCATATCATATATCTATTAAATTTAAACAACAAAACTTGAGCTAGTATATGAAGTCACAAACTTGCCCATTTTGAATTGCCTTCTTTCAAACTATCTCAAATCCCATTTTATTTATTTCTTCTTCCTCCTTTTTACACCATGTACATATAGGCATTGCTTTCCTTCTATTTTTATTTTCCTACATGTTGTGTTCATGCTGACTAAACTTCCCATTTTCTTCCAAAACTCCCTGTGCTCATTATGATCTTGATGAAGAAATATTTGCATGAAAAACTAAGTCACATAATAATTTTTAATACTAAATGTTTTTCCATGCAAAACTAAAATTAAGTTCTTATTTTTTATAACAACCCAATTAGAATAAATTTGATGCCAAACAAAACAAACCCTAATCTATCAAACTTTCCTTCATAATGATCCTTTTTAAACATTATAAATAATAATATCAATTTAAATCTTATTCATGTTAACAATGACTTTCATTAAATCCTTTTAACATTGAAACTCAAATACCCATTTAAATGTTATAACAATAATAGTAATTATAACTTAGACTTAATAAAAATTTCATGTCAAATTAGATTATAATTGTTATCACTTTTACTAATCACAATGACCACACTAATAATATTAACCACACTTTCCTAACTATTTAAAGTTGACAATTAACTAACATAAATAGTTAAGTTTCATTTATTTTATATAGAAATGCATTGGTAAGCAAGACATTGATTTATAAGATGTTCACATATATATCCCAAAGATAGAAGCAATAAAACTTATAGATTCCAAATCACACGCTTAGTAACACCATCACATGAAGTAAGGTAAGTAAGGAAAAACATCTAAGAGTCTAAATATCACACTAACAAAAATACTACCATGCATCAAACATGATTAGAACTAAAAGAAACTATAAACTATAAAATCAAGAAATGAATATAAAATCATATTCTACTATTATGGTGTATGCAGGCTCTCAATTTTCATTTTTTCATCCCATAATGCCTCCATCTATACCACCCTCTCTGATGATGCTTTCCCCCCATCATAGTCTGAGACATAGATCTATACCACATCCACATCAAAATAGTAAAGGTAGTTAGCATTTATTCAATATAAATCCATAATATACTACTGTAATGAACTAAATAAACATGATCATCAAATATATAACATACAAATACAACTAACTTAAAATGCTAACGATCCTCTAAATAAGTAATATATAATTGTCCATACCTTTGTATATCAGATCCATCTTAATTAAAAATGTAATTAGCTAGAAAATAACCATAACATCCATAAATCAATAGGTTATCAGGTATACAGAGAAATCGTGATGTAACATCCTTACCCTAAAGATGGTCATCATCCCAATGACACTTATTCCAATAGTATTTTTGAAAATAAAAATTTTTTATAAAAAAATTAAATAATATCGAACAAAATATTAAGTAGAAAATACAGAATCAACCTATACAAATCTTCGTAATCCTCCCAAGTGACACTATATTTAGAATATTGGTTCCACTAGACCTTGCATTGTGAGAATTTTCTATTACACAAATTGATTCTATGAGTGTCAATTATTCTGACTGGTTCTACAATGACCACCATGAGATACATAACCTATAAATAATTCAATTCTAATACATGAGATGGATCAATAACATAGTTTTTAAGATAAGATACATGGAAAACATTATTCAAAATAACTAGAGGCTATAGGATTGATCACTTCCAAAACCTCAAAGGGTTCCACATATTTTGGTAAAATCTTCATTGATTTTCCAAACTTAATTAAATTTTTTTGAGGCTTAACCCATTGAAAAACTTTATCACCAATAAAATATTTCCTTTTTATTTTTAGATAAACATAACTTTTTTGTCTATCATTGGCCTCAACCAAAGTTTGCCTAAGTATTCTAACTTGGTCTTCCATCTCCATAAGCATTTCAGGGCCAAAGACTACTTTGTCTTCCAATCTATCATAAATAATTGGTGTTCTCCAGAACGTTATATATAATGCCTCAAATAAATCCATTTTCAATGTTGATTGGTTTAAGTTATTGGAGAAAAACTCTACCAATGGAAGTTACTCCTCCCACTTGTATTTATGATCCATGAAATACATTCAAAGGAGATCTTCTAAAACTTTGTTTATCCATCTATTTCTATGTGATGTGTAGTACTAAAATTCAAATGCGTACCTAGAGATAAATTAAAAGTCAACCAAATCTAGAAGTCATTCTTGGATCTTATCATAACTGATCTTTTTAGTAAATCCATGCAAATAGTTTAACTATTTTAACAATATCTTCACAAGCATATGTAAATCAAAAAAAAAATACCTTGTATAAAGTGAGTTACCTTGGTTAGTTTGTCAACTAATACCAAGATCATATCATGATAATTCCCTGATAATGACAAACCTTGGATAAATTCCATCCTAATCACTTGCGACTTTCATTTTGATATATCATGAGGATATAAAAATCCTTTCAGATGCACATGCTAAACTTTTACATGATGACATTCTAAACACCAAGATATAAAATATGTTGCATATTTTTCAATCCCCTTCTAGAAATAAAGAGGTCTTAATTTATCCTTGAGATTATTTACACAATGATGTCTTGAATAAGGGGCATTTTACAATTCATTTAACACTGTGCTCATCAAATTCTTTTTATTAAGCACATACATCTTACCATTATACCTCCAAAGAACATCACTCTCCCACTTGAATCCCTTAAAATTGGTATTCTAAGCATCATCTAATAAATCTTTCTTAACCTACTCATAGAATTCATCTCCAAGGGATAATTTAATTAACTAATCATGGAAATTACTCTTGATAGTATCCATGGTTGTTATGTACCTTCTACGACTTAGAGCATTTACAACATTGTTTTCCTTACCCTTGATATAGTTAATGTCAAAATTATAAATTAAATAAAAATTATAACCAACATATCTAATTTGCATTCAAGTTTAGTTTGGTAAAGATATAATTGAGTTCCAAATTGTCAACCTTGAGCTTAAATCATTTCCCCAATAGATAATTCATTCAAAATTGTAAGGCATGAACTATTTCAGGAAGTTACAGATCATGAGGGGCATAATTCACCTCATATGGCTTAAGTGTTTTAGACTCATATGCTAAAAATAAACCATCTTGAATAAAAAATACTCCAAGTTCATCCTTAGATGCATCTATTATTACTATGATCTAACCATTAGGATCAAGAACTCTTAGGACATGTGCTAAAGTAAACATCTTTTTTATCTCCTGAAAGTCTTTTTTGCAATGTCTGACCAAATAAAACTCTAATTATTCCATTAAAGAGAGGTAATTGGGTCAGATATCTTTAATAAATTTGGAACAAATTTCTTTTAATAGCCTACCAAACCCATAAAAATCCTCACCTCACTTACATTTTTAGGCACTGGCCATTCTATTATATATGGATCCTATCTTTGCCAAATTAACTAAAATTCTATCTATGGAGATAATATGCCCCAAATATTACACTTTCCTCTAAAAAAATGTATATTTATACAACTTATGATATAATCTATGCTTATATAAATGATGCAAAACTAGTTCTAGATGCATAATATGTTCTCCCTAATTCTTAGGATATATGAGGCTATCACCCTTAAAAAGTAACATAAACTAGTCTAGATAATCCTTGCACACACTATTCATGAAATTCATAAATACTGATAGATTATTTGTTAATCTAAAAGGAAACACTATTAATTTGTAGTTCCCATACCATGTTTTGAATTTTTTTTAGGAATATTCTCATCTCAAATTCTTTGTTGATGATACCTTACTCGAAGATCAATCTTGGAGAAAACTATTTACCCTCTCATCTAATCAAATATATCATCAATGTGAGGTAATGTATACTTATTATTTATTTTCACCTTGTCCAAGATCTTATAATCAATATGAGGTAAAGAGTACCATCCTTCTTTATGAACACTAGTAGTGCACCCCACAGTGACACACTTGGGCAAATCAACACTTCCAATAAAAATTCTTGAAGTTGAGCCTTTAACTCAAATAATTTTGCAATTGTCACTATATAAGGTACCTTGGATTTTGGCTCAAATCTATGAATTATGTAGGTCAAGAAATCAAACTCATGTTTGGGTGGTAATCCAGATAATTTCTCTATAAACTCATCCTAAAATTTCCTAAGAAAAGTATAATACTTAATAAATACTTCCTTAGATCCTTTAATCTCATTTATCTTAATAATAAATGCCTGACATCCTTTTCTTTGAGCCTTATTTAGTTGAATTACATAAATTTACCTAATCTTCAACTCTCTTTTCTCACCCTAAACTTGTGCTTGATTCCTAAAATCATCTTGACACTCCATCTTATTAAGATAGAAATCAACCTTATCAATATGCTCTACAAGTCAATTAATGCCTAGAATCATATCATATGACCCTAGTGGTGCAACATATATATCCACTATTTTAGTTAATTCAAGTAACCTAAACTCTGCTTCCACTAGACACTTATCAACATAAGCCTTTGATTCATTTCCATACTATACTGACCATTAGTTTACCATAATATCAACATTTATAGATAACTTATTAAGCATTCTATGACCAATAAAACATTCAGTATCCCTAGTGTCAATCTAAATTAAAATTAGATGATCAAATAAAATACATGTCAATTCAATAAGAGAAGCAAAGAACTCAACTTGATAATTATTAACAGTTGCATGAATCCTATTCTAAAAAGCCCCTATTTCAAAGTAGAACCCTTATTATTACCATAAAATTTACCTTGATTTCACTCTCTAGCGTAGTGATCACCTTAATAAATGAAGAAAACTCTAGGCATTCTTCTCCTATTAGACTGATGGTTCCCCTTAGAAGCTCTTTTAATTTGACTATCAAGTTTCTTATTTCCTAATCGAATATAAACATAGAATTCTTGTTCTTAAATTGGATCTTGGAGTCTACAATCCTCTTCAAGTTGTTTTTGAAAGTCATTTGAGGACTGCCAAACTTTTTCTTAAATGTATCTCTAACTTGAGTAAGATATTTTAGCTTCTGCTCTTGCATGACTACCTTCTCAAAGGCTTAATCCATGGTAAATGCCTCATGTACATCCACTTCAAAACCAATTTGGTATTTTAATACCATAATGAAGTTCCTAATTTAAAACATCTCACTCACTTGATACTAAGGGGCATAATTTAGGAGATTGGTGAATTGATACTAGTATTCATTCAAAGATGGGTCTCTTTGCTCAAGTTTATAAAAATCAATGAGATTTTGATTAAAATATAGCTAACGAAGACATTGTGATCTAAATAATGTCATGAACATCTCCCAAGTAATGGTGGTAGAGTCTAGGTTCATCTTTAGCTTCTTTTTTTCACACCAAATTGTTGTTTCTCCAACAAGATGATATGCTCCCCATACTACTTTAGTGACATTAGAGTAATTTTTATTCTTGAAATACATATCCAGATCTATCATCCATGCTTCATTTCTATCTCTAAAAATAGTTCCATCAAAATTGGGTGGATTCATCTTTTTCATATCCCATGTCAACTTTTCATCTACTCTAGCTCTCACATCTTGTGACACTTCATCATGCCTCTGATCTTAAGAATTTTATTATTTAAAAGGATTCTCATCAAGTTATTCTTAAACATTTCCCTCAACATGCCCATACATTTCTTGATCTAGGTCCATGATTTGGTACATATTTTCATGCATGGCTACAAGGATCTGATCTAGGTTTGTAATTTGCTCAGTGACATTTATTTGGATCCACTAGAGGGCTAGTGTTTAAAGTACCCTCACTTTTAGGTATAATGTGCACCACTCTTCTTCCTAGTTAAAAAGATAATGTATTAGCATTAGTGGACTCATTAAGTCCTATCTTTTAAACCTCAACTCTAATACCATGATGAAACAACCCCACTTCTTTTTAAGGTAATAAGGTAGAATATATATTTTTTAAATATTTACACAAATTCAAAAAATAAACTCCATCACGATGAAACCAACATACAATGATCTTTAACTAAATACATTATTTTATAAGCTAACCACAAATAAAGTCAAAAGTTAATATATTTAGCTAATGATCACAAAACAAAGATTAAGTACAATGTTGATATAGAAATGAATACTTAATTTATTCCATTAAAGCATGTTTACAAGTTTGGAAATTACTAATACAATATTATAGCCAATTATTGTGATGATAAAATATAAAAAATAATATAATTTAAACATAATACATCTTAACAAAAATTTACAATGAAACAATACTCCACGGATCATGCAAGTCTCAACAAACTCATAATATCCATAAATAATAATGAGTGTAGTCACTAGTGGAGTATTGTCCAGGGGAGGGAGAGCATCATTCCAATGCTTTTCCACACCAAACCTCGACCATTGGTCCCTCACATAATATCAAAACTAAGGAATGGTCCTCCCTTCATGTATGGGTAGATAATGATGGTGTGGTAATCAAGAGTGACAACTAGATCCTATGCATTGTAAGATAACTATTATATGAAGTGTAAAATAAATAAATCTATTCTAACATGTTATTGTCCAAAACATGTAAACTAAATGGAGAAGATGAAATGATAATGTTTTACCATAAACACTACTTTTACCAAATTATTTTTATAGTTATTTGATTTCTAGGATCAGTCAACTTCATACACACCACTCAATCAAATTACACTTTATCTACGTATTAGTTACACTAAATAAGTGGATTCTATCTCACTCAATTATTTAGGGTCATTAATACTGGATTGATTTATATATTTAATAATATTAAAATAATTATATTTCATAATGATTTTTTCCTACTAGAAAATATATTATGTGCTAAACAATGAAATATCAAATACATTCAATTATTTTTTCAAATGTAATGTAATAAATCCATACATCCAATTTCTTTATACCATAATAAAATTAAATATTTAACTAGATTTCAAATAGTCATTAATAAAATCAAACCATCTAAGTAAAGATTATATATCAGACATAAGTTACCAAAATAGTAATGTGTAACTATCACCTTATGTTTTCATTCATGTAACATTGTTTCCCAGCGTATTACATATACCCATATTCCAAAATTACATTTATAAGATTATTCTAATAATAAAACACCAATATGATTTGTATTCAATGTCAAATAAAACATAATTAGATGTTACTTTTAACCATTAACCACATATCTAAATTTATCCAAGATAATAAATACACCCAAATTTATTTGTTATATCATATAATGGTCTTAAGCATTGAACAAAATATGTATATTTATATATGGTATACATGATTTAGATTTATATTTTATCATCTAATCATGAGTATACCATATATTCATATACACATTCAATCACTCATTTATATCCTATAACGTATTTATTCAATAACCACTATATATACTTGTATATAATATACTCTAAATAGACAAGATTTCTATCAATAATAAAGAGTATTATGTATAAATGTAGATATAAGATCACATCATTGCATTAAATTCCTTTTCTAATGAAAAATAGATATTTAAACTATAGTGATGTGGCTCTGATCTATTTTAATAAACCCAACAAACCTCCATTAGAATACCATAATGCACATAGTCATAAATGAACCCAGCCATATCTATAAATATATGGATTTAGTTATATGGAAAGACATATAGTCTTATAAAGTCCCAGTTATATATCTTAGTAAACATGTTTCAAATTATATATAAGGATGAATATATTTATCTATAACTCAATCTACTGTGTGAAGTCCTTCTAGGTTTGCTCAGTATAAATATGATCATTTAGATAAGGTTTCCACACATAAATCCTTATTTAAAATTTCATCTAATTTACATATATTATAATGAAAAAATCTATAATAAAACTAAGTGAATATTGATTCACTTAACAACCACCAAAATGAATTTACTTTGGATTCAAATACAATATAAAATAAATCATATATGTAAATAGAAGAATCTCATATTTTTCATAAGAATATACCTATTTTTAGTATGTAAACAAATAGATCTAAAAGAATCATTAGGTCATTCACCAAGTAGAGTTTCCATAAGATTCAAACTCATTATTTCACAATATAAACACAAATATATTTATATATTAAATGACCCTACATATTTTCACATTATCTATATAAATAGATATATGCATATTATAGGTCATGGGAATTCATCCAAATCCCAAAATATATATGAATATAACTACTTATATTTATACATGCTAAAAGTTTTTTCTGTTTTAAATCAAACAAATAGTTATTAAGTTATCTACCTAAAATAGGAATTATTTTCAATTGAAATGACTACCAAACATAGTTAAGGTTTTAATTCCCCATTATGATTTTTATCTTAGACTAATAATACACATAGTCATGGCCTAGCTTTGGTATTTTATTTCAAATATTTGACTTGATTTAACATACAACAGAACCAATACCTATGTATAAAGGAAAAGATGACTTGAAACCAATTTTAATGGACTTAGTTTAACTCTACAAACCTAGTCATGCCCTAATATGAGTATATATTACTTATTGAACCAAATGGTTGAATACCTAAATAAATATACTAAGCATAGCCACATAAAGTCAAAATGAATATACTTAAATAACAAATAATTATCCCCTTTTAAATTTACTTAGGGTTTTAATTCATTGAAACAAACACATAGAATTTCTACTTTAACTTAGTATTTTATATTTTTTGACAATGCATTTAGGGCACTTTAGCCATTAATACTAGGATTTTACAATCAGATATATAGATTTGTGGATGGTTGATTGATCCTTAATACTAGGTATATAACCCTAGTTTTTATATAATTTCATAATAATGAAAAAAATATGAAACCCCAATAGAATTTACCAAAGTATGTTGAACTGATTCGTATCACATATCTATTAATTTAACAAAAAAACCCTACCTGGTATGTGAAGTCATGACCTTACCTAGTTTGAATTGCCTTCTTCCAAACTGGCTTGAAACCCTTCTTATTTATTTATTATTCCTCTTCTATCTATCATGTACCTCTAGGCATTACATTCTTTCTCTTTTTATTTACTTGCATACTATGTTCATGCTAACTAAACTCCTCATTTTTTTCCATAACTCCTTGTGCTCATCATGATCTCCTTAAATAAATCTTCACATGAAAAACTAACTCAATAGAAATTGGTTAAGACTAAATGTTTTTCCATGAAAAACCAAAATGAAGTGTTTTTTCTCATAGTATCCCAGTTAACAAAAAGGTTAATGCCAAAAAGAAGAAACCCCAATCTCTCAAACTTTACCTCATAATGATCATTTTTGAACATTATAAACAATAATATTAATTTAAACATTATGCATGTTAACAATGACTTTCACCGAATCCAATAAACATTGAAACTCCAATAACCATTTAAATTTTACAAAAATAAGAGTAATTATAACCCTGATTTAATACAAAGTTAATTCTAGATTACATTATAACCATTAGTACTTTTACTAATCATAATGACCATGCTAATAATATTAACCATACTTTGCTAACTATTTAAAGTTTACAATCAACTAACATATATAGTTAAGTTCCATTTATTCTATATATAAATCCATTGATATGCAAGACATGTTCATTTATAAAACATTCACATATATATCAAAAAGGCAACATCAAGAAGACTCATAGATTCCAAATCACACATTTAGTAATACCATCACATGAAGTAATGTAAGTAATACAAAACATTTAAAAGTCTAAATATCACACTCGAAAACATACTACCATGCAACAAACATGATCCTAATTGAAATCAACTATAATATATCAAAGCAAGCAATGAATTTAAAATCATATTCTAATATTTTGGTATGTGTGGGTTATTATTTTCCATTCTTTCATCCCCAATGCCTTCATCTACACTACCATCTCCAATGATGCTCTCCCTCCATCATAATGTGAGGGATGAATCTATTCTACATCCACCTTGAAATAGTAATAGTAGTTAGCTTGAATCAATATAAAATCCATAATATAATGCATTAATGAATTAAATAAATATGATAGTCATGTACATAATTGTCCATACAAGAACAACTAACTCAAAAAGTTAACGATCATGTAAATAAGCAATATATAACTATCCATACATGAGTATATAAAATCCATCTTAATTGAAATAGTAATTAGCCAAATAATAACCATAAAATCCATAAATCAACAAGTTATAAAGTCTAGAGAGGAATAAGGATGTAACACATGATTTTAGTTCATGCATATATTTACTATTTTAGATTATACTTGTGTTGGGGAAATATTTTATATCATTATGATTTGTTGAATTCTTTTATTGACTTGCTGAAATGGATATGACATAAAACTTGAAACATTGGATAAATCACCAATTTATAGGTTATTTTATTATGATTTTGAGATGGGTATCTCCATTGTATGATTGGTGTTTCTAGGTTTCTATGTACTTCTAACCATAAATACTAAAAGGGTAGAAAAAATGAAATAAAGTGGAAACCTAGGAAGGGATAGAGAATGAGATTATATGGAAGGGAGAATGGGAGACCTATAGTAGATTAAACACATAAAATAGACTAGATAACCCATATTAGTTATATGAATTTGAAATATTTCTTGATCATGTTAATGAAAACATAAATCAACAAATATGGTGAGAGAAAATATTTCTTGAAAACCCATAATATGGTGAGAGAAAATATCTCATTTTTGGGACAACATTTGAACTATTTTGGTTCAACAGACCAAAATCCTCTCTCCCCTTTTCAAGAATTGTTCTGAGAATTTAAGTTCTTCATTTTTCAAAGCTTTTCCAGAAATTTATGGACTATATAGGTAGGAATCTACAGACTTTATAGGCTTGAAACTATGAACTATATAGGCTTAAATCTATAGACTCTACATGCCAAGTTCTATCAGCTTCACAGGTTGATTTCTACAGACTCTATATGAAAGAAGCAAGCTCTCAACACTTAGGTGATTTCAATGTTGGTTCAACAACAAGGTTCAAACAAAAAAGCTCATTATCAAACTTCTAAGAAAGGATTGAACCATTGAACCTTGAACCATTTTGGTTCAATGGGTTCAATGGGTTCAAAGGTTCAACATCAGTAGCAAGAGTTAAGTGCCTTTGTCAAGGTTCAAATTTAAATCGCTTCAAGGTTTAATGAATTTAAAAAACTTATAAAAGAGAATAAGGCTTGAACCATTGGACTGTTGAACCATTGAACCACTTTGGTTCAAAGGTTCAATGGGTTCAATGGTGTAATAGGTTCAATGACCAAATGGTTCAACACATTTGGTTCAAAAAGATCAAAAGGACTTAGCCAAATAAGAAGAATGAATTGATTGAACCATTGAACCGTTGAACCATTGAACCACTTTGGTTCAAAGGTTCAATGCGTTCATAGGTTCAAAGGTTCAACCAGTGTGATGAAGATCAAAGAACTTAGAAATAACAAGGAAGTGATAGACTAATGGTTCAATAGGTTTAAAAGCTTCTATAGGCAGGTTCAATCAAAAGAACAAGTTTCCAACGACAAGTTCAAAGGAGTGCCCTAAGAATCAAAGACACAAGTGCCCTTACATAGGGAATTTCTAGCAAAAGTGACTAAAGAAGCAAAAACCTGATAGGATGCAGTGGATGCTGCCACATGTCAAAATTCTAGATTCACACAAAATCAACTAAGATAAATTTCCAAGGGGAAAATAGCACTTTTAGAGGACAATTAGAAGCCAAAGTGAACCATTGCAAAAACCTAAAAGGCTAATTTGGAGCTCAAACAGCCCTTGTAGAGGGCAGGAAGGGGGCAAATAGACCAATTCAAAGGCCATAAAAACAAAGGGATTTCCATCAAAAAAGTTCCCCCAGTAAAAATGACAAATCAAAGCCTAGTAGAAAGACAAGGCAAGGAAGATTTCCTTCAAAAAAATTGCCTAAAGAAATTCCTTCAGACATTTTGTTCGAAGGAAATAAAGGACAAAGCCCATTGAAAGAAAGAAGCCTAAAGGCCATCCAAAGACTACCCAAAAGACAGATACCCTTGCGGGGGTGTCTTCCTAATCCAAAGTAGACCTTTTCTCAAGGCCCCAAAGGGCAGGTCCCCTCTGAGAAAGATCAAATGACAAAGCCAAAGGAATTGCTGAGGAAAGTGACGTGCATGTGAACATCAAAGTCAAAAATGAAATAGATGTTGATCCTTTTAGGTTTAATCATGGACCTAAATGCATTCAAAGGCTTTAAGGACAAGGTCAAAAGGAAGAACCACTGAGAGGAGCATAAAGAGTAGGAATGACTAGAAACATTTGCACATCAAATACGTTTCTAGAAGTAGACCGCCAGGTGGATAATGAAAAATCCAAACATTCAATAACGTGACCCATTTCTCTACATTGAGAAAAGCACATGGCTAAATGCCCCTAAAATCCAGCATGTCTTCTTAACAAAATTCAATGCAACATGATGTGTTACTATTCCCAAGTCCTTCTTGAAGAGGCTATATAAGGGACTCTCTTTTATTATTTGGGATCTCTCTCTCTAATTATCAAAAATAAAAACTCTGCCCAAATTGAAAGGCATTACTGAGACTTCGAGCTCAGATTGTTGATCATATTTTGTTATTGGAAAAAGAAAGCAAGTGAGTTTTTAGACTTTGTGCTATGATATCTTTGTTGTTGGGGAAACTGTTCTTATGTCTTTTTCCTTAATATATTTTTTGTTCCTTTAATTCAATAAGTAGAATCAGTGAAAGTAGTCAGGAAGGTGTCCTGAAGCCAACTATGGAGAGACTTTGTTCCCCCACAATTGCCTTTAGTGTGTTTTCTTTTTATTTCTATGTAAAGGACCTTGGGATGACTTTGTGCCCTTATTTTGCTTCGTATCTCACTCTTACATAATTTAGGTGGAGACTTTGTGCTACATCTCAATCTATTAGTTACTACTTCCTTGGTTACATTTTGCAATTACTACCAGAAGGATTCTTGTGGTTTGCTAAATAGTACTTCTGAAAGAAGAGGAGTGATTTCTATCATTTCCCTTGAGATTTCCCCTTTGATTTGCATGCATCATATTTAAAAAAAGAGAGATGGATGGTTTACCTTATCCTTGAGTACTATTTTCTATATATATATATATACATATATACATATATATATATATACATATATATATATATATATATATACATATACATATATATATACACACACACATATATATATACATATATATATATATATAGGGAACCTCCCCTTGATGAGATGAGAGATTAGTCCCCTTTTGATGTGGTAAACCTACACATTTGGATGACCAATCTTCCTACTTTGGATGATCAGACCTATTTTGTTTATTAGTACGCTGATTGACAAAATATTCAACCAATAGTTTTTGGCGACTTCGCTGGGGATATTGTTATGTGCACTCTGAAACCTCAATTTTTAGATTGAATCAATTTCTACCATTATCCATTTTAGACTCCATTCCATTTCTATGTCTTACTCATTATCATTATAACCTTACCATTCACCTCCACACTAAATGGGAAAGAACGCATAATTTAAGGCCTCAAGCTTCAAACTAAAGCAAGATCAATTTTTTTCCATTCTTGTTTCACAATCTAGTAGATTTAAGGTATACACAAAGCCAAAGGGCTAAAGGTATTGTTGACCCTATATTTGAGTTGGTACAGTAAAGTAATTTTGATCTATTTCCTTCACCATCTCACCTCTAATGTACCAAGAGCTTTCCTCCTACTAAAGTCAGATCTCCATTGCCAAACGAAGTATCCACTTCTGTTGTTGATAAAGCTTTGCCAATAATTACCCCTCTGAGATTTGTTATTCCTCCTTTTCATAGTCATATAATGGCAGTTCAAGGTCCCTAGGGTAATTATTTTGGTCCTCTCAATCTTACTTCACCTCTACATGAGATTCCATGTAGTTTAAGGAAGAATTTCCCCAAATTCTATGGTGATGGGAAAGTTCATCTTGATGAACACATTACAGCCTTTAACATAGCCTGTGGTGTAATTGGAGTAGAATTTGAAGATGCAGTAGTCAGGCTATTTGTAGAAACATTACAAGGTGTTGTTTTAGATTGATTCTACCATCTGCAAGCTAGATCAGTGACTGACTGGGATACACTCAAAGACAAGTTTGAAGAAAGGTTCAAGCCTACAAAAGATGCACATGCCTTGCTGGCCTAGCTCACTCAGATGAAGAAAGAGCCTCATGAGCCTATGAGGGATTTTATTTCTAGGTTCAACAAGTTGAGGCATAAGATTCCCATGGTCACCCAACTGACACCTCAGAACCTCAAATGCTTCTTCATCAACTCACAACTGCCTAAAGTGAGTTTTCTACTGAGACAAGCTGGCCACATAGACCTTGTTATTATTCAGAATTTGTCTACTAAGGTAGAAGATGACCTTATATTGGTAGGAAAGATAAGGAGAGACCCAAACAGAGGCAAACCCTCTTCATCTTTTGAATACTCACCCACAATCACCACTGACCCAATGGTACAAAAGCTAGCAAATGAATTGCTAGCCTTGAAAAGGCAAATGGCACAAGGTATGTCTTATGCTCCTTTATATAAGGATATACCAAGGAGGACATTACCTAATCAGCCATATCATGGCAACACTGCTAGAAGTCAAGGGCAACCAAATCATCTTCCTCCCCCACAGAGGAACCTTGCCCTTGAAGCACTTCCAACCAACTCAGTAGTTGGATATTTGGAAATAGAACATGTTTCCTATTTCCAACCTGAGTTCAAGCAAGAAAATGATGTTGATCTCTTTAGGGAGGATCTAGAGGAATCAACTGGTGACTCCCACATTGGTTTCCTGAATTTCCAAGATGAACCCAGAAGTGAAGGTGAAGCAATTGAAGGATCATACGTAGTATTCACCAGGTCTGAGAATCAGTCGCCCAACAGGTTGATAAAGAGAAGACAAAGGAATGACCCCAACCAACAATTTCAATTTCTAAGTAGAGAACCCCTCTTCCTTTCCAGTCAAAGGACTCAGTGATTGCTAAAAAAGTAAGTACATTGAACATCTCTACACCTTCTACTTCAAATTCATAGATTAGTCTTCCCCCTCCCAAAAACTAAAAGGATGAACTCCCATCCTCTCTTCCAAGTCCATCTCAATCATTTGCCATGATTGATCATGTCAAGAAATCCAAACTTCAAATGATTGAGTTTGAATCCCTGCAAGACAATCCTGAGCAATTAAACATTGGTGGAGAACTAGGTGTGGAACTGTTTGAGGCAAAGATTGTGGTTACCCAAATGTCAGTCCCTATTGCTCAAATTCTATTTGAGCCTTGAGATAGGGGTAACTACTTCTTAACCATAGAGGATACTCATGTCCTAGTTGATGAAAGTCTTATAGCTTAGCAATCTAGGATTTCATCCAAATAAGGCATCGGAAAAATTGGTAGGGTGTAGTACAAATCAAGAAGGATCTTCCATTTCCCATGAAGAGAAATATGATAGAAGATCAGCCTCTTATGATGCTTGGATCTTAGAATTTTATGGCAATAATTCTTCCATAGTTGGATGTGGATCTCTATTTCTCAGATTGAAAATTGCTTAGGGTGAAGAGGTCAAACTCCTTCACACCAAAGGAGATGTTGAGCTGATGGTTTGTCAATGCTGACAATCAAAGCATGTGCTGGACTAAACTAGCAGAATAACAAGTTATGATGGTGGACCATACTACTATATTCTGAAGTTAGCAAAAGGAACTCTTTACAGAGAGAGCAAGGAATTATAGTTTTTAGTTTGAAGACCACATCCCACCATGGGGAAAGAAGAAGAAAAAGCCAAGAAGAAGACACAAAAAAATTGGTTTCTTGGTGGAGAGTTCCATTCGTTCATCACTATTTTTAGGGACAAAATAGTTTTTTACTGGTTTATCAAGATGGCACACCATTTTCATTGTCTCACAATGGGCAACTTCTGAATCACTTCAATTCTTGAAGTCTTAGATAAGTTCACATGTACATATGTACATTTATGTAGTCTTTAGTTATATTTTGTGCTTTTCATTTTCATTTTTTGGAGCCTTTCTTTTTGGGTAGCATGACTCCATAGCCCAATGGCACACTTCAAGGTACTAGAGATTCTGGTTTCTACTCCCCTCAGTTGTTCTAAGTTTTCAACTGAAGGAATTTCCCCAACTAGAGCTAGCTATTGTCCCCCAAAAATATCACTCATTTTTGGGACAACATTTGAACTGTTTTGGTTCAACAAACCAAAATCCTCTCTCCCCTTTTCAATAATTGTTTTGAGCATTCAAGTTCTTCATTTTTCAAAGCTTTTCTAGAAATCTACAGACTCTATAGGTAGGAATCTATGGACTTTGTAGGCTTGAAACTACAGACTCTGCAGGATTAAATCTATAGACTCTACAGGCCAAGTTCTATGGGCTTCACAGGTTGATTTCTACAGACTCTATAGGAAAGAAGTAAGCTCTCAACACTTAGGTGATTTCAAATTTGGTTTAATGACAAGGTTCAACCAAAAAAGTTCATCAGCAAGCTTCTAAGCAAGGATTGAACCATTGAACCGTTGAACCTTAAACCATTTTGGTTCAACGGGTTCAACGGGTTCAAAGGTTCAACATTAGCAGCAAGAGTTAAGTGCCTTTGTCAAGGTTCAAAGTTCAATCACTTCAAGTTTTAATGGCTTCAAAACACTTATCAAAGAGAAGAAGGCTTGAACCATTGAACCATTGAACCATTGAACCACTTTGGTTCAAAGGCTCAATGGGTTTAATGGTTCAATAGGTTCAACAACCAAATGGTTCAACACGTTTGGTTTAAAAAGATCAAAAGGACTTAGCCAAATAAGAAGAATGAACTGATTGAACCATTAAACTATTGAACCATTGAACCACTTTGGTTCAAAGGTTCAACGTGTTCACAGGTTCAAAGGTTCAACTAGTGCGATGAAGATAAAAGAGCTTAGAAAGAACAAAGAAGTGACAGACTAATGGTTCAGTAGGTTCAAAAGCTTCTATAGATAGGTTTAATCAAAAGAACAAGTTTCCAACACTTAGTTATTTTTAGGGAATGAACCATTAAACTATTGAACCATTGAACCACTTTGGTTCAAAGGTTCAATGGGTTTAAGGTTTAAGGTTCAACAGGTTTAACGAGGCTTGTTTCAAAGAATCTTGGTTCAAGTGGTCAATAAAAATAATGGAATGAACCATTGAACCATTGAATCAAAGTTGGTTCAATCAGTCAGTTCAAGCAATAAGTTCAAAGGAGTGCCCTAAGTGTTAAAGACACAAGTGCCCTTGCAGAGGGAATTTCTAGCAAAAGTGACTAAAGAAACAAAAACTTGACAGAATGTAGCGGATGTTGCCACCTGTCACAATTTGAGATTCACAAAAAATCAACTAAGGCAAATTTTTAAGGGGCAAATAGCCCTTTTAGAGGACAATCAGAAGTTGAAGTGAACTATTGCAAAAACCTAAAAGGCTAATTTGGAGCTCAAATAGCCCTTGTAGAGGGCAAGAAAGGGGCAAATAGACCAATTCAAAGGCCAAAAGAACAAAGGGATTTCCTTTAGACAAGTTCCCTCAACAAAAATAACAAAGACAAGGCAAGGAAGATTTCCTTTAGACAAGGCAAGGAAGATTTCCTTTAGACAAATTGCTCGAAGGAATTCCTTCAGACATTTGTCTGAAGGAAATAAAGGACAAAGCTCATCAGAAAAAAGAAGCCTAAAGGCCATCTGAAGGCTACTCAAAGGGTAGATACCCTTGTGGGGGGCTCTTCCTGACCCAAAGCAGACCTTTTCTCAAGGTCCCAAAGGGCAAGTCCCCTCTGGGAAAGATCAAATGACAAAGCTGAAGGAATTGTTGAGGAAAGTGACATGCCCATGAACGTCAAAGTCACAATAATGAAATATCCATTGATCCTTGTACATTTAACCATGGACCCAAATGCATTCAAATGATTTAAGGCCAAGGTCAAAAGGAAGAACTACTAAGAGGAGCATAAAGAGTAGGAATGACTAGAAACATTTGCGCATCAAATATGTTTCTAGAAGTAGACCACCAGGTGGATATTGAAAAATGCAAAATTTCAATAACATGACCTATTTCTCTGCATTGGGAAAAGCAAATGGGTAAATGCCCCTAAAATCTAGCATGTCTTCTTAACAAAATTTAATGCAACATGATGTGTTATTGTTCCCAAGTCCTTCTTGAAGAGGCTATATAAGGGAGTCTCTTTTATTGTTTTGGATCTCTCTTTTATTGTTTTGGATCTCTCTTTGATTATTAGAAACAAAAATTCTACCCAAATTGAAAGTCATTACTGAGACTTTGAGCTTAGATTATTGATCATATTTAATTATTGGAATAATAAATTAAGTGACTTTTCAGACTTTGTGCTATGATACTGTAATATCCCCTTCCAAACAGGAAATATAGCAACACAAAAAATCTAAACCAAGATATAATCGCTGTTGAATAAATTCAGAAAGATCACAATAATATAGTCTCTTAATAACAAATTACAGATTGTATCACTTGTCCTTCTAAATTATTACAATTGCAGTCCTCTAATATGCATATAAATATGAAATACAGTCTTGAAAACCATGGCTTTGCAAATTTGGAAGTGCAAATTGAGTTCTAGAAAGTCTCGGCCCTTCTGTGTCGACACACAGTCGCCGTCATCGGTCGATATCTCACCGACGTCGGTCTCTGCCGGTCAGATTTTTGCCGACGTCGGTCTTCAGTCGACCGATGTCGGTCACTGAAACCCTCTGTCTGTCGAGGTCGGTTCCTGCACTGATCTGTACGAACCCATACAGATTCTGTACGGCCACAAATTAAGCACAACTTCCCTGTTTTCAACCCCTGATCTGAAGATATATGTCTCTAGCACAGTAGATCTCTAGCTGTATAATTTATTTAATCAAAACATAAAGCAATAAATACCTGGAATATCTGTGATAACTTCTGTGTGAAGTTATCTCTCAAACCTAAAATTTTGTGATAACTTCTAGATGAAGCTATCTCTCACTTTGGCAATAGATCAGCTGATATTCCATAGCCTCTTAATTGCACACACTGAAGAGGGAACGTTCTCCAATGCAAATGGAATCCTTGAACCCTAGGCTCAGTCTTCACAGAATAAATTCTCAAAATCAATATCAATATTCAATAGCATAATGAACAATGGCCTCCATGAGAAACCCTTATACCCTCAAAAGATATGCTTGCCCTAATTAGGGTTTCTTAAATTAGAATTAGGGTTTCTAATTAAAAATATGCGAAATAATTAATATTTGATTAAATCAATCAAATATTAATATCTCCCTCAATACATGTCGGATCCACGAACCGATCGAAGCAAGTGAATCAGGGAGTGATTCCACACATAACCATACCACAATAAAGGTGCTCCGCTACATATCAAATATCGCTAGAAAGTAGGAGCTCAGGCCAAATGTGTCTGAAATACCCTGAATGAAAATCAAATGTAGAAATCCTGTGAATCAAAGTCGAGCCAAGCTCCATTATGACCCTCTATCCATCTTATTAGCCTACGAAGGTCGCATAATAGGCTAACCATGAACTCAGAACATGTCAATTGAAAAGGGGACATGACAATCCGCCCCGCTTGAAATTGCTTGCCCTCAAGCAATCACTGAATGACAAATCAATCAACCCACCTGGATCCCAAATGTAGTTAGGATCTCCACCACTGTCAATTAACACGAACCCCATGCCATGTCCATCCCAACTCTCATGTAATGGCGTCACATCATCTCTTGTACTAAGATAAGCACTCCAACATCCAATCCTTAAATGACAATCAGCAAGCAAACTCCGTACCTGAATAATATCTAAAACTGGATTGTGAAGGCTAGACATAGTCATATCATCATCAACCTGTGACCCGACTGTAACAAAAAGTTGAGTCCTCACCACATGTGACAACTCCTGAACTGAACTCACCTCAAGACCAAGCTCATCCTCGTACCTCTCCTGTACTGGTGCCAATGTGCTCTTGTCATCACCCTCTATCATGTTATGTCGTATAGGTACCTCCATCCGATGAAAAAACATATATCTGAAGCTGCTGCCCCGTATTGCCTTAAGAATATGTGTCGTCCCATCAACATTAAAGAGAACCTCCATGTCCTTGAGACGAAGAGTAACTTCCTCAAATGAATGAAGCCACTTCATACCCAAGACTAAGTCTATATCCCCCATGTTTACCACATAATATTCAGCATTGAACTCATAGTTATTCAAGCGCAATGGGAGGTCTCTAATCATACGCTCACACTTAAGAGTGTGACCATCGGCTACCTTAACTCTGATGCCCTCAAAACCTTCTGTAGTGAGTCCACGCTTCTCCACAAATCTAGCATCTATGAAATTGTGAGTGGCTCCTGTATCAAGAAGGGTGATAACCTTCTGCCCTACCAAAACTCCATGGAGTCTGAATGACTCATCCGACTGTATGCTGGATATGCGGGCCTCCTGTAGGTGAAGCTCTAACTCTGCCTCTGCATTAGGCCCTAAAGCCTCTGCCTCTGCCCCCTCAGCACTGTTATGCTATTCGAAATCCTCAGAATCTGACTCCTCATAATATATCCACATCATACGATTCGCCTTGCCCTTAGGCCTCAAAGGACAATCGTGATGGATATCATATGGTCCTTTGTAGTAGAAGTAAAGCTTCTTCCTACGTAGATCATTAAGCACCTCATGATCCAAAGGTGGTGCTGCTGGATTGGCCTTTGAATCATTTTTAACTCCGGATTTATCTATGTTAAAATCCGGTCTCTCCGTATCCCCGTGGGAGTGCTTATGGTCTCTAGAAGAAGAAGTACCTTTGGTGTTAAATTTATTGGATGGGGCTGCCATCTCCATATCACGTGCCTTCATCATAGCTACCTGTAATGAAGGAGGATCAAAGGCTTTGATCCAACCCCTCAATGGCTCTGTCAATCCCTCTATGAAGAGAACTACCAATCTACGCTCTGAAATATTGGGTACCATGACTGCTAATCTCTGAAACTCACCAATGAAGGACTCCAAGCTACCTATTTGTCTCAACTGTGCCAGATCTCAGAAGTAAACCTTGGGATCTCTCCTGTCAAACCGCTCAACCAATCTATCCACAAAGTCCTGGTACTCTGTCACTTGATTATGCTGAAGTGTTACCATACCATGGTACCACCAATCATGTGCTACTCCATCTAAGTGCAAAGTGGCGTATTTGATGGCATCTATCTCTGACATTGGTCTCAACACCAAAAAGGTGTCAAGCTTATGAACCCAAGCTTGAGCTGTCATCTTACCGCTGCCATCAAAAGTAGTCAAAGAAAGCTTACCATTAGCCTTTTGTAGCTCACTAAATTGGACTCTAGGTCTCCTATCCTGTCTAGCCAATCTATAGTGCTCTCTCCTCAAATCGACAAAATGATCAAAGGTTGTTCTCTCCTGGATATGAGGAGGTAATAAGTCCCACTCATCATTTGCAGCCATGTAAACATCTGCAAATGGAGAATTCCCTGCCTCCTCATCTGCTGGTACCTCTGGTTCTTCTTGAATAAATGAAGGGCGTGTAGGTCTATCAGCTGTTCTGGAGTGAGTCTATTGTGGTCTCTGATTAACCGTAGCACTCCTATCATCTTTTTGGTCCCTGTTCTGTCCATCAGGTGCATTCATTCTCTCTATCATGGTCATAAGTCCCTGTAGTGTCTGAGCCATCTGTTGTTGGCTTATCATCATAGCACGCTGAAACTCTCTAGTGGCCTGATCAGCATCATACCTGTGGCCCCTGGGTGGGCTGCCCTCACGTCTATCACTCATGATGATCGGTCTCTGATCTAACAACTGGATACCTTCAAGCAAGGCTCGGCTGTGTGTGTTATACCTGTGTGGTCCCAACTCTTGTGGCTGCATAAGATCTATAGACCCTCAGGCTGGCAGGATTTAGCTCTAATACCACTGTAATATCCCCTTCCAAACAGGAAATATAGCAACACAAAAAATCTAAACCAAGATATAATCGCTGTTGAATAAATTCAGAAAGATCATAATAATATAGTCTCTTAATAACAAATTACAGATTGTATCACTTGTCCTTCTAAATTATTACAATTGCAGTCCTCTAATATGCATATAAATATGAAATACAGTCTTGAAAACCCTGGCTTTGCAAATCTGGAAGTGCAAATTGAGTTCTGGAAAGTCTCGGCCCTTCTGTGTCGACACACAGTCACCGTCGTCGGTCGATATCTCGCCGACGTCGGTCTCTGCCGGTCGGATTTCTGCCAACATTAGTCTTCAGTCAACCGATGTCGGTCACTGAAACCCTCTGTCTGCCGAGGTCGGTTCCTGCACTGATCTATACGAACCCGTACGGATTCTGTATGGCCGCAAATTAAGCACAACTTCCCTATTTTCAACCCCTAATCTGAAGATATATGTCTCTAGCACAGTAGATCTCTAGCTGTATAATTTATTGAATCAAAACATAAAGCAATAAATACCTGGAATATATGTGATAACTTCTGTGTGAAGTTATCTCTCAAACCTAAAATTCTGTGATAACTTCTGGATGAAGCTATCTCTCACTTTGGCAATAGATCAGCTGATATTCCACAGCCTCTTAATTGCACACACTGAAGAGGGAACGTTCTCCAATGCAAATGGAATCCTTGAACCCTAGGCTCAGTCTTCACAGAAGAAATTCTCAAAATCAATATCAATATTCAATAGCATAATGAACAATGGCCTCCATGAGAAACCCTTATACCCTCAAAAGATATGCTTGCCCTAATTAGGGTTTCTTAAATTAGAATTAGGGTTTCTAATTAAAAATAGGCTAAATAATTAATATTTGATTAAATCAATCAAATATTAATATCTCCCTCAATACATGTCGGATCCACGAACCGATCGAAGCTAGTGAATCAGGGAGTGATTCCACACATAACCATACCACAATAAAGGTGCTCTGCTGCATATCAAATATCCCTAAAAAGTAGGAGCTCAGGCCAAATGTGTCTGAAATACCCTGAATGAAAATCAAATGTAGAAATCCTATGAATCAAAGTCGAGCCAAGTTCCATTATGACCCTCTATCCATCTTATTAGCCTACGAAGGTCGCATAATAGGCTAACCATGAACTCAAAACATGTCAATTGAAAAGGGGACATGACAGATATCTTTGTTGTTAGGGAAATTTCTCTTATGTCTTTTTCCTTAATATATTTTTTGTTCCTTTGATTCAATAAGTAGAATCAGTGAAAGTAGTCAGGAAGGTGTCCTAAAGCCAACTGTGGAGAGACTTTGTGCCCCCATAATTGCCTTTAGTGTGTTTTCTTTTTTTTTTGTGTAAAGGACCTTGGGATGACTTTGTGCCCTCATTGTTCTTCGTATCTCACTCTTACGCAATTGAGTTGGAGATTTTGTGCTACATCTCAATCTGTTGGTTACTACTTCCTTGGTTACATTTTGCAATTACTACCAGAAGGATTCTTGTGGTTTGCTGAATAGTACTTCTGAAAGAAGAGGAGTGCTTTCTGTCATTTCCCTTAAGATTTCCCCTTTGATTTGCATGCATCATCTCTAAAAAAAGAGAGATGGATGGTTTACCCTATCCTTGAGTATTATTTTCCATATATATATATATATATATATATATATATATATACATACACACACACACACACATATATATATATATATATATATATATATATATATATATATATATATATATATATATATATATATATATATATATATATATATATATATATATATATATATATATATATATATAGGGAACCTCCCCTTCATGAAAGGAGAGATTAGTCCCCTTTTGATGTGGTAAACCTACACATTTGGATGACCAATCTTCCTACTTTGGATGATCAAACCTATTATGTTTATCAGTACATTGATCGACAAAATATTCAACCAACAACATGCATATGGTAAAAAATCCATCTTTGATGGTTTTCAACACAAAGTTTAAATATACCAAAAGTTTAAACATAACCATCAAAATATAAGAATCTAACATACATCTTCATTCATAAACAACAAATCACACTTCATTAATGAATAATATAAAATATCTATAAATAAATATATTTACCTCACACATGGTGATGCATTTCATTCAAAATTTTATGGAAATAATTGGTTACACACAAATTTTTAGCATGATATCTCCAAGATTTAAGAGAAAAGAGATATATAAACCCTTTAAAAATTCCTTTCTATGCCTTTTATAGCTCATGTGCTCACCAGGAGGTTACATAATTTTTGACTTAACCCAAAATAAGACTTAGCTCAGTCTTAACTTGAGTTTTGACTTAACCCAAAAAATTTGACCATACAACCTTAAATTTTTTTATGACTTTTTGAAGATTTAAGAACGTTAAACCATTTATTAAATTTGAGGTATGAATCATACATAAAATACTTAAAATGTAAAATAAGTTCAAGTTTGGATCTTTAAAATATTAAGAGAAAGTGATCCTCATCAATATATATTTTTAGTGATTCAAACATGAGTTGAAATGGAGCCCAAAGGCAAAACTTTTGACATTTTTTGTTTGCCTTTCTTGGTACAAACATAAGGTATGAATCATACCTAAGATATAAAAAATATTTTCATACAAAATATATGACATTTTCAACCATAATACATGAAGTAAAATTGATCCTCATCAAAATATATTTATAAAACATTATATGGGGGCCAAAATAGTGTTTGAGTGAAAAATGAATGACTAAAACAAGATTTTTCATTTTTTTTGTCTTTTGATAGACCCTACAGGTATATTTGTCCTTTCAGGTACTTTAAGTACTAATGAAAATAGGTGAAGTAGACCCTATTAGGTCTATCATGTATCTTCATTGCCCACTTTACCATATATATCATCAAGATTTCCTATCTTGTCTCATTCTTATATTTTTTAGCACAAAAATAACTTTTCATACTAAGTGTTTATAATGAAAATTGATCAGAGTAACTTAGTGTACACAATGGAACATGAATTAATTGCATTTGATGAATTAAATGTGTGTTTATAAATTATGTTTTTGAGGGTACCATGGATCTTATTTTTGGCACAATTTGGAGTTAGACATTAACCCTCCTTAAAATTTGGATTTTATCTTAATTTTAATTTTGATGCCACATCAAACTAATGTCAAATCAATCAATTTTTTAATTCCATTTTGAATCTTAATATTGAATTTTAACCATGAACATTATAAAAATTATTTTTTTATATGAATAGAATTATTAATGAGTTTTTCAAGCCTTGTTTATTTTGTTATGAAGTTAACACATTTATTTTGGAAAATAGGTGATATCCATGTCCTTGATATGTCTATAATTCTTTGTTATGGGTGAATTTTGGGGTGTTATAATGTGATTAAAAATTTAACACCAAAAGGTTACCATCAATTTAGTGAGGCATGACGTTGGTTCATACACATATATGTTATTTTAGATTATATTTGGCACCAATTCTGAAAGGCATGATGTTGTTTCATGCACATTTACACATAGACATCTTTGTAGTTAGCTATTAGGTATTATAAATTATTTTAAGTGTGAAGAATCCTTGAATCTATTATTTTGTCTAAATTAGTTTATTAATGATTAAATGAGGAAGGAAGTAAGAATTTTTTCTCTCAAAGGCCTAGGAATTACTCCACAAGCACTTTATGTGTTTTTTACATTTTATATTAGGGTTCAATATTAGTGATACATTAGCTAATTGAGTGGTGTGGTTGAGGTTCAAGAATAGTCAATGGTCTTGGAACCACTCCTTGTGTTTAAAAATGGACTCCTCATTTTAAATTTAATATGAGTCACGTCGATAATGTGATTGAGGTTCAACTATGTTCAATGGTCTATGCATTACTTACAATGATTTTATATGACTTTATACATATCAAATATCAACTAATAATCAATGAATTAACACATTTAGCTTATTATTATGTATTATTAAATTTACTTGGCTACATGATACTATTTTTTATCACTCAAATCCTCATTTACTATGACACATGGATCCTTGAACATGGTCTACTTATCTTTACATTCAATAAATCTTAAAGATGGTTTTGGTAGACATAAATACTAAAATTTAGAATTAGTGAGTGAGACTAATGAATATGTCAAGGATAATTTTTTCTTTTTTTTGGGTACATTTCCATTTTTACCATTATTTTTTATGCATTATACCTATTTCGGTCAAATTTTTCTTTCCAAATAATCCCATGATTCAAAATTTTGATTTATATATATAAATACCGTATAAGGCATTTTTGGATAGATATTCATTTTTTAAAAACTTATTTACAAAGTATAAACCAATTTATATCTTTATTAGTTTGTAAATTTGAAATACATTAAGTTCAAATTTCTATTATGTGTGCTTGTATCAATCAATATCCTAAGTGAAATAACATCAAGATTAATATCTACATGATATTCTACACACTCACATGAAAGTGAGAAATAAATTTAGTTTGATACCTCTTTTAAGTATTATAAATTTAGGAACCACAAAAATACATTGGATATCTAATAAGGATTCAAATTAAACTACTAACCCTTTTATACGGTATTATAATCAAGATTATAATAGCTAGATTTACCAAAAATAAGTAATACATGTTATTTTATGTAGTTACATAGGTAACCAAATGCATAAAAGGACATTAAATAATTAGGAGAATATTCTTGGGTGAAAATAATGATGTACAAGACTCAAAGATAGTAACATAAACCCCAAATAGAAAATGTAATAGATATGACACAAGGATAATGACAATAACCTATATCGATTTGATAGTCAATCATTGTCATGTGCCCTTTTTCATGGACATTGACAGACTTGATGATTAGCCTATTATGCGACCTTCGTAGGCTGATAGGATGAATATAGGGTCATGATGGAGCTTGGCTTGGCTTCGATTAGCAAAATTTCTATAGTTGGCTTTCATTCAGGCTCTTTCAGACACATTTGGCCTAAGCTCCTATTATTTAGGGATATTTGACATGCAGTAGAGCGCCCTTATTTTGGTATGGTCAGGTATAGAATCACTCCCTAATTCACCAGCTTCAGTCAGTTTGAGGATCTGATATATATATATATATATATATTAAGGGAGATATTAATATTTGATTGATTTAATCAAATATTAATTACTTAGCCTATTTTTAATTAGAAACCTTAATTCTAATTTAAGAAACCCTAATTAGGGCAAGCATATCTTTTTGAGGATATAAGGGTTTTTCATGGAGGCCATTATTGATTATGCATTGATTATTGATTTTTGATATTGAAGAATTCTTCTGTGAAGACTGAGCCAATGGTTCTAGGATTCCATCTGCATTGGAGAACATCCACTCTTTAGTGTGTGCGATTCAGAGGCTATGAAATATCAACTGATCTATTGCCAAACTGAGAGATAGCTTCATACAGAAGTTATCATAGAGGTTTACAGATTTCAGAGGTAACTTCATACAAAAGTTGTCACAGAGCTTTCCAGGTATTTATTTTATTAGGTTTTTGATTCAATAAATTATACAGATAGAGATCTTTTATATTAGAGCCATATATCTTCAGATCAGGGGTTGAAAACAGACAGGTTGTGCTTTATTGGTAGTTGTGTGAAGTCTATACAGGTCTGTAAAGATCCACGTAGATACCAACCTCGATAGACAGCGATTCCCAGTGACCGACATTGGCTAATTGAAGACCGACGTTGGCAGTATATCGATCGACGCTGGTGACTGTGTGTTTGACACAACAGGCTGAGACATCTAGATTCAAGCTTAATTGCTAGATTTGCAAAAGCCTAGGGTTTTAAGATAGAATATTTCATATTATTTTATTTTGTATGACAGAGATTCAATTGTGTAATCGTCTAAAGGAACAAGTGATAAGATCTATGATTTATTATTGAGAGACTATATTGTGATTTATTTATTTATTTGGAAATCATTTTGGCAAAAATTATATCTTTGTTCAGAGCTTTTGTTTTGGTATCCAAAGGGATATTACAGTGGTATCATAGATTTTGTGTTTCTATATTCCCTATTTGAAGGGGATATTACAGTAGTATCAGAGCTTTTGTGTTTCTATATTCCCTATTTGAAGGGGATATTACAGTGGTATCAAAGCTTTTATGTTTCTATATTCCCTATTTGAAGGGGATATTACAATGGTATCAGAGCTTTTGTGTTTCTATATTCCCTGTTTGAAGCGGATATTACATTGGTATCAGAGCTTTTGTGTTTCTATATCCCCTTCAAATAGGGAATATAGAAACATAAAAGCTTTGATACCACTGTAATATCCCCTTCAAATAGGGAATATAGAAACTTAAAAGCTCTAATACCACTGTAATATCCCTTCAGATACCAAAACAAAAGCTTTGAATAAAGATACAGTTTTGTCAAAATAATTTCCAAATAAATAAATAAATCACAATATAGTCTCTCAATAGCAAATCATAGATCTTATCACTTGTTCTTCTAGACGATTACACAATTGAATCTCTGTCATAAAAAATAAAATAATATGAAATATTCTATCTTAAATCCTTGGGCTTTTGCAAATCTGGCAATTAAGCTTGAATCCAGACATCTCAGCCTGTTGTGTCGAACACACAGTCGCCAGTGTCGGTCAATATACTGCTGACATCAGTCTTTGTCGGTCCTTCTTTGCTGACATCGGTCTTCAATCGGCTGATGTCAGTCACTAGGAATCACTGTCTGCCAAGGTTGGTATCTATGTGGATCTGTACGGACCTGTACAAAATTTGCATGACTCCCAATAAAGCATAACCTATCTATTTTCAACCCCTGATCTGAAGATACACGGCTATAATATAGAAGATCTCTATCTGTATAATTTATTGAATCAAAAACCTAATAAAATAAATACCTAGAAAGCTCTGTTACAACTTTTGTATGAAGTTACCTCTCAAATCTGTAAACCTCTATGATAACTTTTGTATGAAGCTATCTCTCAATTTGGCAATAGATTAGCTGATATTTCATAGCCTCTGAATCACACACATTGAAGAGTGGACGTTCTCCAATGCAGATGTAATCTTGGAACCCTTGGCTCAGTCTTCATAGAAGAATTCTTCAATATCAAAAATCAATAATCAATGTATAATCAATAATGGCCTCCATGAGAAACCCTTATACCCTTAAAAAGATATGCTTGCCCTAATTAGGGTTTCTTAAATTAGAATTAGGGTTTCTAATTAAAAATAGGCTAAATAGTTAATATTTGATTAAATCAATCAAATATTAATATCTCCCTTAATATATATTGGATCCTCAAACCGACTAAAGCTGGTGAATTAGGGAGTGATTCTATACATGACCATACTAAAATAAGGGTGCTCTATTGCATGTCAAATATCCCTAAATAATAAGAGCTTAGGCCAAATGTGTTTAAAAGAGCTTGAGTGAAATCCAACTATAGAAATTTTGCTAATCAAAGCCAAGCCAAGCTCCATCATGACCCTCTATTCATCCTATCAACCTATAAAGGTCACATAATAGGCTAATCATCAAGTCTATCAATGTCCACAAAAAAGGAGACATGACAATCTGCCCCTCCATAAATTGCTTGTCCCCAAGCAATCTCAGAATAATGAACCACTCTATCCCCCTAGATCCCAAATGTAGTTATGCTCTGCACTACTGTAAATTAATGCAAGTTCCTGTAATATCATAAAAATTAGATCAAAGAAGAACCCATAATCAAACTGGAGAATGCAACTCAACCAAACTCTAAAAACACAACTGCCATGGTCAAGAACACATGAGAAACAAACTCTCAGAGCATCATAACCCAAGTAGAATGGATGACTCAAACTGCCAATTCCATCTACAAAAGATGGTGCCAAGCCATCCCATACCTGATCACTCTGTAAAGGTGGCACAGTGAACGGTACCACACTATCATATGTGTGAGAAGAATCAATATGGAGACTCGACTCCACTGGTATCTCAAACTCATCAGAATCAGGTACTCCCAAATCCTGAACATGCGTTTTAGTCTCAACAACATGCTCCTCAGCAACAACTATAGGAATGTACTCACCACCAACCACCTCAATATACAAATGAACTGGGTTTGGGACTAGTGAAGACCGCAAATGCTCTAACTCTATTGTCATCTCATCCAAATGAAATTGTGACTCTTCATAAGCCACCTATGTACTCTCAAGAATCTCAGAAGTCACCTCGAGCTGCTGAGTAAGCTCACTCACCTTATCTTCCTTGACCAATAATGCATCATAAGCTGTGCTACCCCACTCCATAAGATAATCTCTATCAGCTACCAACTACATATAATCGTATCTCAGAATTTGAATAGCCTCTCATAAAGAGTGGATCTCTATCAAGTGAAAATAACTGCCTCCCTACTCAATACTAGTAGGAAAACCCCATCCATAAACTACTAACAACTGACGAGCAGCATCAAAATGCTTGCAAGCGATAGCAATGTCTCGCTCACTAACTCTCAGCTGACTAGACACATGGTGGCACTGGCTAGATTATCTCCTACAATCCTCCTCTGATGCATGGTCCAAAAGAATAGACTCAAAATCAAAGACTGCTATAATACTACCATCCATACTCTGTGAATCAACTCCATAGCTCATATGAACATCCAGAGTATCAAAATCTATAGCATCACTGACTAACTCTTCCATACCGAAAGAAACTACAGGTGAAAGTAAGTCCTCAAAATAGTTCACTACATTCTCCTAGGTGTCATCTACAATAATCAGATCCTAGGACTCTTCTACAATCTCTATCATAACTGAGAGATCATCAACACTCAGTGTACTAACCTCTGAGTACACCTCTACACTCTGAGTGCAAGCATCAGACTCATCCTCATCTTCACTATCTCTTAGCTCATAATAATCATGGGACATGATGTTGCCCCATCTAACTGATCTGTAGTGCTCTCTCTTCAAATTAAAAAAGTGATCAAAAGACAACATCTCCTGAACTCGAGGAGTTAATAAGTCCCACTCCTCATTCACTGTCATATACCATGTGGATTTGTCTTCGAATGTAGGGTATGAAAGAAATTAATTTAACCTCTTCAAACTTAGTTTAAACTTCATCATATCATAGTCCCACTGTCTCTGAGTACTTGAAGTACTTGGAATGCCCATGATTACTTCACTGATTCAATCTACCCAAACTACCCAACAGGATGGCAAGACATTGGCTCTGATCTACCCAATAGGATGGCAGGAATTTGGCTCTGATACCAACTATAATATCCCCTTCAAACAGGGAATATAGAAACATAAAATCTCTAATAGCACTGTAATATCCCCTTCAAACAAGGAATATATAACACAAAAGCTCTAATACCACTGTAATATCCCCTTAAAACAGGGAATATAGAAACACAAAAGCTCTGATACCACTGTAATATCCCACTCCTCATTCGCTGTCATATACCATGTGGATTTGTCTTTGAATGTAGGGTATGAAAGAAATTCATTTAACCTCTTCAAACTTAGTTTCAACTTCCTCATATCATAGTCCCACTATCTTTGAGTACTTGAAGTACTTAGAATTCCCATGATTACTTTGCTGATTCAATCTAGCCAAACTACACAATAGGATGGCAAGACATTGGCTCTGATCTACCCAACAGGATGGCAGGAATTTGGCTCTGATACCACTGTAATATCCCCTTCAAACAGGGAATATAGAAACACAAAATCTCTGATACCACTATAATATCCCCTTCAAATAGGGAATATAGAAACACAAAAGCTCTGATACCACTGTAATATCTCCTTCAAATAGGGAATATAGAAACACAAAAGCTCTGATACCACTGTAATATCCCCTTCAAATAGGGAATATAGAAACACAAAAGCTCTGATACCACTATAATATCCCTTCGGATACCAAAATAAAAGATCTGAACAAAGATACAGTTTTTGCCAAAATAATTTCCAAATAAATAAATAAATCACAATATGGTCTCTCAATAGCAAATCATAGATCTTATCACTTGTTCTTCTAGACAATTACACAATTGAATCTCTGTCATACAAAATAAAATAATATGAAATATTCTTTCTTAAAACCCTGGGCTTTTGCAAATTTGGCAATTAAGCTTGAATCTGGATGTCTCAGCCTACTGTGTCAAACACACAGTCGCTAATGTCGGTTGATATACTGTCGACGTCGGTCTCTGTCAGTCCGTCTCTACTGACATTAGTCTTCAATCAGCTGATGTCGGTCACTAGGAATCATTGTCTGCCAAGGTCAGTATCTGTGTGGATCTGTAAGGACCTATACGGACTTTGCACGGCAGCCAATAAAGCACAACCTAGCTATTTTCAACCCCTGATCTGAAGATATATGGCTCTAATACAGAAGATCTCTATCTATATAATTTATTAAATCAAAAACCTAATAAAATAAATACCTGGAAAGCTCTGTTACAACTTTTGTATGAAGTTACATCTCAAATCTGTAAACCTCTGTGATAAATTTTGTATGAAGCTATCTCTCAATTTGGCAATAGATCAGCTGATATTTCACAGCCTCTGAATCACACACATTGAAGAGTGGACGTTCTCTAATGCAGATGGAATCCTGGAACCCTTGGCTCACTCTTCATAGAAGAATTCTTCAATATCAAAAATCAATAATCAATGCATAATCAATAATGGCCTCCATGAGAAACCCTTATACCCTCAAAAAGATATGCTTGCCCTAATTAGGGTTTATTAAATTAGAATTAGGGTTTCTAATTAAAAATAGGCTAAATAATCAATATTTGATTAAATCAATCAAATATTAATATCTCCCTTAATATATATCAGATCCTTAAACCGACTGAAGCTGGTGAATCAGGGAGTGATTTTGTACATGACCATACCAAAATAAAGGCACTCTGCTACATGTCAAATATCCCTAAATAATAGGAGCTCAGGCCAAATGTGTTTGAAAGAGCCTGAATGAAAGCCAACTATAGAAATTCTACTAATCGAAGCCAAGCCAAGCTCCATCATGACCCTCTATTCATCTTATCAGCCTACGAAGGTCACATAATAGGCTAATCATCATGTCTGTCAATGTCCACGAAAAAGGGGACATGACAATCATTGATATAGCCAACCATATAGTCATTATAGATGGTGTTGCTCTTTCATTCACATATTTAGAACATAGAACATACCATGGAATAAGATAAGATCCTTATTATCCCTAATTTTTTAGTTATTTCTATATTTATCTTATGTGAAAAATCATAGGATCATTTTGTTCATATGCATATAAATATGCATTTGATGAATCTAAATTATTTATTATTTTAGATCTTATTTAAGTTTATATAATATAATAATAGCTAAACCAAACCCATGGTCTAGTCAGATCTCAAACTCCAAAGTTTGGCTCATGATAAAGGAAACATTATAGTGTGGTAGGACAATAAACTAGGGTAAGAGGTCTCTCATATATATCTTATAGTTATGTGCCACCTAATTTATCACACAATTACATAATCCTTAAAATATATTAATGGCTTTGTAAGGGGTTATGAGTAAAGGGGAATATGTTGTGGGAAGGTAAAATCCTTTTTTATTTTTCACGCATTTATCCTTCATATGATGATATTTACACTTAACTTATTTTTCAAATCTTATGATTGGTAAGTAGATTTATCTAATTCCTTGATGTCAATATATCTTAGACTTGCCCACTTGATTAGAGTGTCTCATCTTCTCTAATTATTTATACTTCATCCTTGTGGAAACTTTCTTCATGATATATTTATTTTATCTTTTTAAATATCTTATTTATAGATATTGATGTTATTTGATCAAGTCTATATTATTTATTTTTACCATTTTCTATATATTTTATTTATATTTGACTCTTAACCTTTATTATAATGCCTCTTGGATTTTCAATTTTTGAGTTGCATTATAATAAATTTGGGAATATAACCTAGAATTATCCATAAATTCACACCACCTTCCATATTTACACCATCTCCATCATTATGGTTATTTTTATATATTCTTGTGGATTATTACATTATTATTTAGTGTAAAAATTAATTTCAGGTCTTCACTCATTATATATTTTGATTTCATTTGTTTGCATGTTCTTATTTTTGTTTAAGTTTTGAATTGTTTAAAATTTTGTTGGGGTCTTTTCATTTATTTTGGAAAATATTTTCCATAGTTGTGTTGATAATAAAAAAATATTTCTAATGAGATAACATGCTAACATAACACGTAATAAAAGGTTCTCATGAACTCACCCGAAGCATGCATCTTAATATTGGTTCCCATTGGTTTTGTCATGCGAATGTGTATTTATATACTTTCCTAAACTAAGGCACTCAAATCAACACTTAATCCTAAACTCATCCTTGGTTTCATAAATAAATTTTAATTATTCATTCATTACTTAACTAACCTAACAAAAATAAGGTAGTGCAAATTGATAACAAAATAGTATTAATTCCATTATTATCATGAACATATTACATAAGTATTTCATCAACATAATCTAACATTCATTAAATTAAAAACTTATATCAAGATTACAATGAATTCATGATTACAATGATAAAAAACTCATCAAAAAACCCCACACTAAGAAAATAAGGAGGTATTAATACATGGTCTACCCTGACCATGTAGTTAGAGAAGTAAATTAAAACATGATGACTCACCAATGATCATAAATAGAATTGAGTCATGGAAAGCCATTTATAATAAAATCCTAAAGACACAAGCCTAACTAAACTTATATTATTTCTCTATGATATATCCTCATCATCGAGTACCTATCTTTTCATGTACCAGTGATGGATTCATTCTTGACTTATTCTTTTCCAATGTTCATGCAAATAGATCAATAACCATCTCCACATTTGGCACTTTACCCAAGTCTTTTGCTAATATTTGAGTCTTATGTTATTTATTTTTCCATGTATTATACTTATTTATTCCACATGACTCACCTCTTCTATGCCATGGTATTATGTGCCATGGTATTCTACACCATGGTCTTCCACATGTAGCTTTTATTCATAAAAAAACATAGACATTTTTTTTCAAAACTAAGGGCCCAAAATCACCCTACAATTAGTCAGTATTTCATCATAAACTATGCATTTTATTCAGGTCCCTCTTCTAAAAATTTAGGTCCTGACTATATAACCTACCTCTTCACTCCCTCCAAATGATTAAATTCATTTGTTATCCTGGAATTGATTTCCTTAACCACCTCCTTAATATTTTTAGTCTCCTCAAGTTGTTTGAGATAATCACCTACTTGAATGATTAAACTCGCAAGTGATGCAGAAACATCCTTATGAATATATTCTAGTGAAGTAACCTCTATTTAAACCTACACTTAGAGGATTGCAAAATTATAATTTAACTCATAATGATTAGTATTTTTTTGTTCTCTAGGACTTTCACATATTCAAATACTTTGACACACTTAGTTTGATCTTTTATTTTCAATGCACTCTTTACCAACTATTGGTGTTAAAGTTCCTATGCTTGAAGTCATGGTTCTAAAATATTCTTGAGCCATGCTTATTTAGAAAATACCCCATCAAGGATGGGAACCATATTTCAAACTCTATTTTAAAATATCCTACATACCTTGATAGCATCAGTAAACTACTCTACCACCCATGTTTGTTCTTGTTGGGGATTGGGCTAGTTTTTATATTTCATAAAAATAATTCTATCATTGTTCCCAATTTATCAATCACCTCTATAACAAGATTTAATCCATTCACAAGGGTTATATCCTAGTCTAAAATGGACTTTCACAATGTTAGGGTCTTTAATATCTCTATTGTCACTATCTACCTTCGGTATTTGAGATATCCTAACTCCTCTTCTGAGTTTATACTCATTAGACACTCATTGTGATAGAGAAAAACTACCTCTTGATGTTTCTTTCAAAGATATATACACATCAAATTACTATAAGTCATTTTGCCTTGTCACCTCATGATAAAATTTCAATAGTGTTACACTCTTTTATGACATTTTAACATCTTGGAATCCAACCAAAGTGTGTTAGGAATTTTTTCTCTCTCAGTGGTAAAATAATGTTATCTAAAGGTAATTCAAAATGACATTCTTTATTATATATTTCATTAAAAAATGAAAATTCTTCTTGAATTTGATTATTTAATTCATCCTCAGATAAATATTCCCACATAAATAATTCTTTATGTGGCACACCCTAATGATACTGATCATGAAGGGTCATGGTTGCATGGGTAGTCACCAAACTTTGGTGTGTGGATTCATTAACTACTTCCTTCTATGTAGAGGGATCCTGCTCATGTATTTCTATATTTAGGTCCTCTTCTTGGTGACTTAGACTAATATAAATACAAATCATGTGTAAATATTTATGTAGTTCATCCCTATATTCATTAATGGGACTATCAACATCCACTTATGTTGCATCAAAGTTGGATTCTTTGTGTTGTGATGGCATGAGCTCTTTCTTTAGTTCCAAGGTGACTTCTTGTTTCCCTTGTTCATTTTGGGAAGTTACACTTTCTGGTGTCACTTATAGATTTATTTCCTTCTATTCAAGGTCATCATCCTTATGCACTAAGTTAGATTTTTGTAGAAGAATAAAGGCCTAAGTTGTGCGATCTGGGCCTTCTGGTCAACTTGTAGATGCATTATCTTTTAGTGGAGAAGGGGAGATCCTTTGCCACTTAGATTGTTCAGCTTGATCACTAGTCCTAAAATCATTTCACATCCTCTTCTACTTTTGATGTTTCTCACTCTTTGGTGGAGATGGAAAAATATCTTTCTTATCCTCATCACTCCCTAATGTCTTCTTCTATGGCTTTAACATATAAATCAATGTATGAATATAATTATTGAATAAAATTTGTTGAACCTTTATGCTAGTATTCTCCAAATCTATTATTTATTTATAGGTCTTCTTACTTAGATAAATATATAATTGAAAAAGAATATGATTATCAACATTTCAACATCAATCCTCATATGGCACACATCATATATACTATTGATGGAATTCATAAAATACCCTACACTAAAATCATATGGCAACTTCATCTATCTAGATAAGTCATTTGAGGGGTTCATTTGGATGCATTCTAGAGAAAAATATTGCTTTAATATAAATCAGGCTTGGTCTCCTAGATGAAAAAGTAAGTCTTTGTGAACATGCTACTCATTTCCAAAGAAGTCCATTCCATCATAGTATCCCTTCATATTAGCTATATGAAAAGGGTTTATCATGCTATGGCATGTTAATGATTTAAAAAATTTTGCATTTTAATTATTCTATGGAGGGTAAGCCTATTTCAACTCACCACTTATGTTTTATAGTATGCCAATTTCATAAGACACTAGCAATAAAAGAATAACACCCATGAAAATTTTGGTTAGGTAGGTGGTGGGCCTTCTCCACATCTATAAATATTTTATTAGAAAAATATTGTGATCAATTGTACTTAACACCAAAGGTTACCTAATGGAAAACATAAAAATGCACCATGTCCACTTCATTTCATATATCCACACCTCTAACCTTGCTCATCACCAAGGGCATATCAACTCTGAGGGTGGGATCTAAAAGACTAGTTATATGTATTATTTGGCCTTGCTTCCTATATTCAAGCACCATTATATTCTTTTTCAATTTCCTCTTGATCTTCCAAATCTCAACTAAGGTTACTGCCTAAACATTATAGACCTATAACCTTGATAACTATCTTGAATGGATCCCTATCCCAAACCTTATAAAATAGAAGTAATCCTCATGTACATGTGAGATAAAAAACATTATGGCCTCATTAGGTTTTCAAAAGTAAGTTAGCTTGAATATCTAAAAAATTTTAGCATTATTGAGTCTATCAAAAATAGTAAGGTCATATACAAGTTCATTATATATATTCTACAACTTAACTTGATAGTCACACTATAGCTCCACCTCATTCCCTAATTGGTGGTGAATGTATTAAAAAAATTGGCAAGTCAGCACATTAAAATCCCACTTATTTGCATGCAACACTATTTCAGGATAATACATCCCTTCAATCAATACTAGGGGTGGGGTTGGTACTATGGATTTCTTCTTTTCCTATCACACCATCATAGATCCTATCTTTTTCATTCTCTCAATCTTCAATGGTAGGATTTCCTCACATGTGTTGGATTCACTAGGTTATTCTCCTTTCATTAAAACTAGTTTTACTTCTACTCTCTTAAACTCTTTATCTTCATTAATTATAGGAAAGAGATCAGTATATTGGGCCTTTTTATTTAGATGCATCACCCTTTTATTATCCTAAATGTTTAAGTGTGGCCATATAAACATCTAAATTAGTACATGATTACTACTTTTGCTTCCTCATTTCTCTAGCTTCAACATCATCCAATGGTGGATATTGACACATACAACCTATAATTTCTTCCATTTATAGCTCCCTAATCACTATTACACTAATTTTCATGTTCACTATAATAAAATTACTCTATAATATCAAATTAGTCACTAAAATTTTATAAACATTCCCCTAGTATCTTTTAAACCTCTTATAGCTAGTTGAAAATTCTCTACTTGATATATAAATTCATGAATTAATAATATTAAAAATTAAAAATGATGAGTGGTTAACCTTATATATCTTTGAGGGGTGATCCAGATTTACTTATCTATTTCATCATCCATCATTTCATGCATTTAATTCATCTAATGTTATTTCCATGATTTAGATTTAGCACACTTGCAATTACAATTACATTTTTCATGCTTAACACATCTATCCCATCACACACTTTTATTGAAGTGCATGACAGTTATAAATAATTTCAAAAATTTACAATTTTAATGCAAGAAGGTAGGAACCTTATTTCTTTATCTTAACATTTTTTTTATCAATTATGCACTACATCTTGTATATCCACTTATCTTCATACACTTCCACTTACACACCCATTTTTCCCACCCACATTCACTTCCATAATTTACTTGATTCTTTGTAGTTTTACTTCTTCCATAATTCTTACCCCACATTAAAATATGTGCATTTCCCTTCATGAAATAACAAAGAAAATAAGAAAGAACCAAGTGTTGATCTAAACCCCAGAAAGGGTGTGTAACAAATTCCATGCCTTATTTAAATAAAAACCAAAATCCTAATCTAAACTAATGGCATTCACCTTATTACAAAAAGAGGAAAACATCACTCATAAAAGTAGTGGAAAAATGACTACCATTAAAACGGCCTATAAGAAATTGGACATCCAACTATTTCAACTTACACATGCCTATGGAATGAATACTATGAATGATAAATAGACTATCCCAATGAATGTGATGTTTCCTTGAATGGCACATGAACTTAGAGTCATAAACTAATACCTGCATACCCAAAGAAAAAGTCTTATTATTAAAATATCAATTGATATATAAATCTAGAACTACATCCTTAATTTATCAATAATTGACTCCAATATTTATCCTCATAGCCTTATGAATTCTGATCTCTTATCATTTCAACCACATTTGTAGGTGTTTTCATTTGTCACTTCAAGTTTTATTCTTGATCAATATATCTTTAACCTTCAATCATCAACTACAATTTACAAAAAGGCCTATTTACTTACCAATGTCTTATATTAATATTAGTATATCTTTTATTACTTCTCATAGTCATAACAAACTTACAAAAACTAATCTTAGTCATCTTTTCAATTATTAACTCTTCTTTTACACTCTTTTCTCTCTATGGTCTAGTCTTTCTTATAGCCCTCCAGACACACAAAAATCCTTCTTGGGAAAAACCTATAGGGTTTCTAAAATAAATAAAACTAATTTTTAAACACCCTTTATATTATAATACATTTATAGTTTTATAATCAAATTCTAACTGAAAGTACCTTTTCTCTCATATCATCCTTACTCATTAGGTCTCTTAAGGCCTAATTCACTCCCACTATGCTATAAAACATACTAGGATGTTCTTTATGATTATAAATACAATATAATATTTAATATTAGGTAAAATTTAATTAAATCACAAAGTTTTATAATATTCCAAGGGTGGAATCAAAATTTACTCCATTTACAATTTTAAAATCCTAACCTAGTTGGAAACAAGCCTATGTAAGGCTAAGAGGCTAAAAAATGGGCTTAAAATATTTTAATACATCTTAAAGACATAAAAACACATTGTAAATTTATATATGGTATTATTACCCCTTATTACATTACTAAAAATCTAATATCCCTCTTTAATTGGCCATAATAACCAAAAAATATAAAGTTTTGAGCATGCATGAGGGATTGTATAGGCCAAGAGGAATCAAAAGGGATTTTTTAATTTAAAAAAAATTATAAATCCTATAAATATTGGATAATGTTAATTCCATATTATTTAACCTTATCTAATATTTTTTGGTTCACAATCATTCACTAAAATACTCAACTCCACTTTATTACAAAATTTTGGGCAAATATTTAGGACTGTGAGATTGTAAATATTTATATTTCTTTTCTTGAGAAGGTCTAAGGTTTTCCAACATATTTTTATCATAAATTTAAATATTCATACTAATTCATTTACTCAAAACCATATAAATAACCACTCACAACTTAGCATACATACCTCTAATCTTTGGATTTCTTGATAACATAACACATAACTATTCCTATTAGACTAGGAGTTTATAAAATGTCTCAGTTTAAGATTGAAATATCAAATGAGTGTCCAGATAATTTTTTTAAGCATGTTATTAATATAAAAATAATTATCATCACCAACTATAAACCCTAAAATATAGTTCCACCTTACAAGACTCAACACAAAAAAGTAACTTCAACTAACAACTCTGCTCCTTTCTATTCTCCATAACTGTGACATATCAGAGCTTCAAAATATTGAGTGTGATGTCTTATATTTATGATTAATAAATTTAAATAATTCTTATATCAAATAAACAATAATATAATATTAAATACATGATCATAATCTCTTCAACCATTCTTTTTTATCCATTCATGTTATTTGCATATCCAAACATGCACATAATTTATGTAAAGGGTAGAGTTCTTATTGTTTGAATTTTATATTTTCTTAAAATATATTTTAATAAAAATTTCCACTTAGATAATCTCTCTTTCACATTAATTTAATTATTCTTATTATACAAACATGCTAACAACTTTCTAATTTTACTCCACATATAAAGGGTGGTTACAAGATCTTGTTTCTTGGCTTGAATTTATATTAATCATTACTTTTAATTTTAATTGCCTTATGTTCACATCCTTAGGATAATATATGATCCATTACAACATCTAAATATCATTATAATTTCCCTAAACAATTCAAAATACTTCACAAACTTAGTTCATAAATTCAGATTTTTAAATTTAGATTTTAGGTAGGAAACCCTAAAATTACTAAAAACACACAATATATATAAATATTCATTATTATAAGACATCCATGGGGACCTATTAGACCCTAAAATCTTAATCAAAACCAAAATTGACAGTAATGACAAATTTAATCATGTTAACACTTTAACAGCCTAGTGATGCTTTGCATCATCAATCAGGCCAAGACTTTTATTTCTACTTCTCCATTCCTTGACTCCAATGTGTTATAAAATGGTTTTCATCCAAGTAAATTTAAAAATATAGGTGTGATTTAAAGGTTACTCATCATTTAAATAAACAAGACACACAATTAGTAAATAAGGTATGCAAAAATCAACTAGCAGAATGGCTTTGGCACGAAATAAAATATTAAAGGGGATACTCTTTTTCGAACATTTATGTGTGGTATGTTATGCCACTAATACTTTAGAAACATGATCATCATATTTAGTGCAACCAATATTACAACTCTTTATCAATGTGTGACCCTATATATTATTGAAATATTCACCTATACCATTAGCTTGAGGATGGTAAGGGGTAGTATTGTGGTGCACAATCATGAACTCTACCAAATGGATCCTGATGGTCTCATTACAAAAATGAGTTCCTTGATTAATATTCAAAATTAATAGACATCCATACCTTGTAATAATATTATACCAATTAAATATTTTAGTAGTGGTAGCAGTATAATCATGATTTGGCACTACTTTAGCCCAATTATTTAAGTAATCAGTGGTGGTAATGATATATCAAAATCTAGTAAGCCTCCCCACTAGAGTAATGGGGCCAAAAAAATCAACAAACCACTTATTAGATGGTTTAGGAGCAAAGATTAGATGAAGGGGCATAACATCCTGTTAGTTCAATTTACCTATGAATGTAATTACACCTTCATAAACCTCTTGAAGAACTTCAACATGATCATGTTTCATAATAAAATGACGTAAAACTTCATCCCATCCAAGATTATAAGGGTAACCCTAAATGATGTATAAGGGAGTAACACAAGAAACCAATTACTTATTTTATTTAGTGATAAGGTGGTCTACTATGAAATGGATATAAATAAAATTTGTGATATCCTCTAATACTTCAAGCATGTGTAGTATTTGAAAAAGTTGCATATCAAGTAAGTCATCCTCAATGAAACATGATGTTTCACCTAATTCAATGTGTGAAATGTAATTAGGTCCTTAATTATCCTTATCATGTTTCACCATAATAGATAACTAAAATCCTTTAAAAATTAAAAGTCACTGATAAATGCATCCATACAACACCAACTTATTCATAAGGTATTTTAATGAATCATGGTCCATAAATAAAATGAATAAGGCGGACAAAAAATATTGACATAACTTCTTAATTTCATATATCATGGATAAGGCTTCATGTTCTATAGTGGAATAATTTTGTTTAGTTAGAGTGAGATTGCAACTAGCAAAATAGATAAGATGATCAAGATTTCCCTCACTAGGTTGAGCAAGGATAACATAGTCTGCCATGCTTGAAGTATTAACATGTAATTGAAATGGATTTATCCAATCTATAAATTTGAGAATGGGGGTAGTAATTAGCTTTTCCTTAAGTGTGATTAATTCCTACTAGTGAGCATTAGTCTATACAATTTAACCATTATGTTTAAATGTTATTCCAGTGGCATTAAAATCTTAGCATATTATCAAATGAAATCTAGATAGTATCACATGTGTAATAGGAACATGATTAATGACTTCAATATTTTCTATATCTAGCAAGAGTCCATCATTACAAATAACATAACATAAATTTTTTATAAATGAGGTATAAAAAACACACGTCTTCAAATTTAAATACATCTAAAGGTGATAGTAGAATTCAAGCATAAGGCAAAGTTTAGAATAATAGTCTCACACTATACCATATACAATCTAATAATCTAAGTGTACTTGAAGTAATTTATAAATAAAATCCTTGAAAGCATTGACCACAATCTATGAGAACATGAATACAACATTCTTCAACCTAAAGGACATCTTATTGTAAGTGAATAAACCTCATTTTATTATAAATCTGGTATTTTTTTAATATTCTTCTATGATCTAGACTTGATTATATCTTAAAAAACCATCAATGAAGGTATAAATCTCACACCTAATAACTTTTTCTAAGATCTCCTCAGTGAAAGGCATTAGAAAAAGGTCATTTATGAACATGACATTTAATGTCCAATAGTCTATATAATCATGAATGTGTCCATACTTATTGATAATTATCACCATGGGGCCCACCCATTCAGACTCATCAATAAGAGATAAAAAAAATGTGCAACATACTATCAATCTCCTCCTTGACTTGAGCATGCAAGTTAGGATTTATATGATAAGGTCTCTTCTTGATGGGTCAGGCACTATCTACCAACTTGATGTGTATCTTAAAAAATGAAGAATTCACTACTTTCATCTTAGTTGAATCCATGTATAAATGTATTGAAACTCATTTAATAGTTCAAAAAACTTAGAGATCTTAGTATCAGAATAATAATTCCTCATAATTTCCATCATGGGCATGTTCTCTATGCCAATATTATATCAGATCATCTAAAGTGCCTTCAAATATGGATGTAGGTCATTCTGTATGGTGTCTTAGACATTATTTTATCCATACTTAGTATGAAAATGAAGGTGATCAACTAATAAATCTGGTGGATTAGAAATTGTACCCTCATCAATTTTTTTAACAACCTTATGTTTACCTTTCTGAATTTCATACCTTAATGCATGGTCTATTTGAGATACAATAATGTAAAAAAAATGAAGCTTCCATATCAAATTCAAGGAAAATGTTAAAATTATCCTCATTTATGCCATTTATATGCCTGAAGTGGTCATCAACATGTATTGGATCACCAATAATAGCTTAGCACATAACTTTTAGGGTCAGGAGTAAATCCATCTAAGGAGACGATTAAGATAACAGCAAAATCATATTACTTCAAAGAGCACACCAATAATATATATATATATATATATATATATATATATATATATATATATATATATATATATATATATATATATAAACAACATTATTAACGTACATACCATGTTCTATCCCAAGTGCATAGAATACAATAGAATATAGGAACCCATATATACTCAAGCAAAAATGTCTCATCTACATTCCACATGTTTTCATAGGCCTTGATTTGAGATTATAGAGAACTAATGCCATCATAACTTATGGTGGCTTGAAATTGGTTATCAAGATGAAAAGAATTTTTCATAACATCATAAACTCGGTCCTAAGTGATAAACTTAGGATAGTGAGGTGCCCACCATTGATAATCTATTCCATAAAAAATATAGATAATCACACACATACATTCATAATAAAATACATAGAAAGCCTCAAACCACTACAAATACTCTCAAAATTGCACTTGACCATTAAATATAGGAGCTTCATCTAACCTCATAGCTGGCATAGCCATGATACTTCCATGACGAAGGTGAACAAACTTATTAGATTTAGGTTTATTTTGTCAATCATCATTTTGACTACCAATAGTGCTATAAATTTACCCAATAATATCATATTCACCATGATCTCAATATTCATAATCATTATTGGTACTATTAGAGATAGATTATGTATCTTCTCAATGCAATATATCATCAAGACTAGGTTCGAATTGTTCAGTTACCTAAGATGTGACATTGTAGATATGACTAAGGTCATCATTAGCTTTAACTAGATCAAAAAAGGATATCCTTGATCATGGTCTAAGGGGATTAAAATACATAAATTATCATTTTCTAAATTGATGTAGCATTTTGTGAATCTCAAATACACATTGTTCACATAATAGCAAGGGGACCCAAAAGAGTTATAAAATTATCAGCTACATCCAATTAAAGTAATTTAAAGTTAAAATTAAAAGTGACACCTAAATTTTCCATAGTAACATCTTTAATAAATCCTATAGGCAATGCACTGTCTTATTAGCTATGAAAAACACATGAGGAGAGGGATGCAAATAAAGACTTATCATATTTATCCAATAATCCTTAGTGATTACATTTATCTTGGTGAAAATATCAAATAATATATCTTGAATGATCCATCCATCAATGTTGTGTTTATCAATATTTTTTATCTCCCTCCAAACTAGGTTGAATATGAGCATCTTGTCATCATGCATGATTCAACTAATGATCCTATGTAGGATTTGGTGTTTGATGACTTATCCCATTTCACAAAAGGAGAAAAATGTCTTCATCAGTAGGTAATTTACATATCTCATGGAACTCATCACACACCATGTCTTTAATATATTAATTTATCTACATTTTAGTGTGTATAGTAGTATCTCTATCCTTAAGGAATAAAATCTCACCTTGCAGATCCTATAATAAAGTTAATATATAGTGTAACACTTAATTATATTACTAAAGATATAGATAATTATCTAAATGAGGTTCTTCCCATTGAACCATATTAGTGGGTTGGTTTGACACAGACTTGGAAGGATCACCACTTTGTGTAGTAATGTTGACCTTAGGACATGGTATTACAGTGTAGTCTCCATTGATCAGTTGGAGTCTTTTCAATCTATATCATTGTAGAACCATTTTCATTTCACTCTTGTGTGATGGTGGTATAGAATTTATGGAATTCATCTAGATGATGTTCATTCTTACAAATAATATAGTTGGGATAAATTGGGTAGTCACATTGATAATGCTCTATGGATCTACACTTATAACAGGTTCTAAGGGAAATGTCTAGTTTTACATCCATGACTATTACCTCTATAAGTCTAGCCTCCACCATTGTCTTGGTTATTAGCAACATAATTTTGACAAATATCATACATAAAAGCCCCATGAATCTCACTAATAAGGTTGAAAAAACTGGTATCATGAGTATATACATCGCATTTCTTATAATATCAAGATACCTTTGATTATGTATCACATTAAATCAATGGGTAATCCATCACATCATGGTCTTATTGTAAAATATTAAAAGTTTGCCTCATTATTGCATAAATACTCTTTCTAAGGAAATTATTCCTATTATGACCTTCAAATTCATAGTCAACCCACCATAAACCACTATGATTATCATGAGTATTACTAACAGTAATCTTTTTCGAGTGAAATGCCATAGAAACAATTTAGGCTTACGTAATGGGACCAATACCTATGTCTATGATTTTAATGGCTTCAAAATAAATGGAAACATCCAATCATCACATAGGTTAGTAAATGTATTTTGGGATAATGTGCATCATAAGGGAAACAATAAGCCTCCTAAAAACCACTAGGCATGATGAGTTGTATTTATCTCAAAATAAACATTAGAAAGAAGCATCTTAAAATGCACATTATATTTGTACACACTCTCAATTAGTTCTTGCTTAATGTCCTTTAGGGAATAAATGATCTAATATTCAAACTCTAGGATGTCAAGTTCCTTGGAAAAAATTGCCTTCATCTATTTTTTATTTACCATATATTTCTACAGATTAAACTTATAGTACCACTTATGTGCATGGTCTAAAAGAGTAGTGGAGAATCTAGTTGCCTTTCATTTGGTATAATTAATTCCAGATGCTCACTAGATAAGTTCACAGTTGTGAACATGTTCTAATTTATTTTCCACACCATGATACTTAAGTAAATAGATCATCATATCTTAATAAATATTGGGTAGACTAGGGTTTTGAAAAGGATATTGTTCTGATATACTTCCATTCCCTCATAAACCTTATAGGGGAGCTTCACCAATGACTCTAGATCTACCTCCAAATCCTTTGACTAAACCACTTCTAGTAAAACCTCTTATACCTCATGTAATAACAAAATAACCTAACATGTTGGGTGTAGAATTAGGTTGATTATCTATGAATGAGACAATACTCTAGCCATTAGCTATGTTTGGTTTACCAAGCATCCCAAACTGAGCTATAGGGTTGTCTTGTAATGGAACATAAATTAATAATAAAATAATATTTGGTATTATTCTTCAAATTCCTCCCTAATAGGTTCAATCTCTGATTCTATAATATCTGTATCCAAATTTCATACAAGAACATCATCTAACTTTAGATCATGAGCATGCACTGTGAATGGGGAACTGGGCCTATCTAGAGTGGGTTCATTAGTCACCAATGCTTGACTTGTTTATCTTGGGTGTACTTATGTTGTCCTTAGGTGTGGTATTATGGTTTGAGAGTCCTCATTATTCCTTTTGACCTCCATATAAATCCTCACAACACTTCTAGAGTCCTCCCTCCCCATCCTTGGATTTCTTACAATCATATCCGTTTGTCTAACCTAATCATACTTTTGCTTATGTAACTCCCACTAAATGGGTGCCATGTTAAACCAATAATATTATATCAGAGTGTGTCCCTTAATTTCCCCACCAGCTAAAATCCTTATGGGAAAGATATTTTAATCATCTATGAAGAATCTTTCAATTCTAGAATAAACTATAAACTTTTTAATCTTGAATGAAAAGTTCCTAAAAGGCTTTCCTCATGGCTCCTAGATAAAATGAAATCAATATTCCTTTAGACAAGATTATGTTGAGATCACATATTCTATAATATAATTATTCAACATTACTCACCACCAAACATCTATTGCATACATTTAAGGTGTTCACAATATTACTAAGGATGACTAATGCTCATTTAATAAGGTGATGTTCCATATGTAGTTTCTTAAATGGTCTTATGTGTATGTTGAATACCATGTGTGAGTCATATAAGTGTTTTTTTACCGATGTATGTGTATAAATTCATGGTCAAGATACTACAATGTTAACTTATATTCTCCTCTAATAACCCATATTTCAACATTATCCAGAGATAGTGATTCGAGCATCTTCCCACCATCATGCAAACAAGTACTATGGGTCCCGATAATGGAGATAAAATGTTAGGATCTTTTCATTTACTATTTCATATATTTTACCTAGTTTCACATCTAGGAATACAAGTGTTCCAATGAGATAACATGCTAGACTAACACACAAGAAAAGCTTCTCACGTACACACTTGAAGCATGTAACTTAAGACTAATTCTCTTTACTTTTGTCATAATAAGGTGTATTCATCTAATTTTATAAGTTATGGTGCTCAAAACAATACTTAGTCCTAAACTCATACTATTTACATATCTAACTCTTAACTATTAATTCATAACTTAACTAACCAAATAAAAATAAGCTGATGCAAAAGGATAACAAAATAGTATTAACTCCATTATAATCATGAATAGATTACACAAGTATTTCATCAAAATAATATCCATTTAATTATGTTAAAAAGTTATAAAAATATTAAAATGACTCAAGGATTACAATGACCAACAACTCATCAACAACCCTCACATTAAGAAAACAAGGAGGCATTTATACATGGTCTACCCTAACCATGTAGTTGCAGAAATAAATACAAACATGATAACTCACCAATGATCATAAACATATTTGAATTATGGAAAAATGTTTAAAATAAATTCCTAATGACCCAAGCCTAAATTCACATATATTCTCTCTTTATGATAGATACTCTTCATCTAGATCTTATCTTTCTACGAGCTAGTGATGGATTTGCACTTAACTTATTCTTTTCCAATGTTCATGTGAACCACTTCATAACTATCTCCACGTTTTGAGCCTTACCCATGTCTTCCACTAATATCCATGTCATACATTATTTATATGTGTATTATACTTCATTATTACACACAACTCACCTCTTCCATGCCATGGTCTTCCATGTGTCACTTTTCTTCATAAAATACTTCACCAAATTTTCTTCAAAATTGAAAGCCTAACACTGTCAATGGTTTTAAAATCATTTTACAATCCACTTTGTTTGATGTAAAATTTGTCTTATGTTACATTACGTGTTTTTATAATGAATTTATAATTGGGTCTATTTCATTTAACTTTTCACGTGTCTTACATTTGATGATTTTGCAAACATTTTTTTCTGAAAGGAACATGAATAAGATAATTCCAAGCCTAAGATTTGAAGCATAATATTTGTAAGAGTTACAAATATTGCACAAAAATATAAATGAAATATCATATAATATCCATAAAATAATTTCTCTATGTTACAAATGATAATCCTTACATATATAGGAAACATTAAACAAGAATTAAGTCAAACTAACCAATGTGGGATAAATGCATAAAATGACAAACTAGGAAATAGACAGAGACTATCTATAGAACCTAGAAAACATGATAACCAACTCTAACACCCCCCTCAAGTGAAGATAGGTGTTACAATAGCCAAAAAACAAAGTGGCATATCCACAGTATGAGTCCTGGTAACAAGGCCTAATGAGATACTCATGTACAATTTATATCCATAAAATGGAGAAATGAGGAAAACCCATAGGAACAAAAATCTCTCCCCCCCCCCAAAAAAAAAAAAAAAACAAATGATGTAAAATAACAAAAATAAGGAAATCAAGGAAGGAAAGAATTCATGTGGAATCCACCTAAGGAAACTTTACTTCACCCCACATGAAGATTAGTACTATATATCTTTTGTGGATGGAAAAGATGTAAGGAACCATCTATATAGGTAGTGAGATAGTCCAAAAAATAAAATTTTCTTCCTATTAATTTACCTTCCTCCTGAGTGCTATGAACAATATGTCCCAAAGACACATCACTTGTAGAAATATCAATTCTAGTAAGGTATAGTGTGTAAAAATTATTAATTTAATGATATTATTATTAGTTATAATATAATGTTAATAGTTTCATTACTATATTTATTAATTAATATAATATATTATTAATAACATTATATTAATATCTAGTTGGGTTTGTTAGTTTAAGTTTTATAGGGATATTTATGAAGATTGTGGTGGATATTTGATCTCCATAAATATAGGAAATATGTTTCCTATATAATTTTAATCATCGTATATGATTTTATGTATGAAGAAGAAATAATATTGTTTGAATTATATTCTATGTTGGTGTTTGGCTCTTTGTAACTATATTTTTACCAATATATGGTATTAGAGTAGGCATATGGAATTCCAAGATTTGTGAGTGGCATCTACAATTTCTAGTTACCCTGTTGATGCATTATTATTATTATTTTGTGTAGTCTTGATTAGAGAAGAGGCGTTGCTCACCTAGAGTGGATGAGAAAGATATATACACTACCTTAGTGAATTTTAAAGATCTAAAGTGGAGTTTTAGAAAGATAGTTATTATAGTTCTCCACACTGGTCAACAAATTTGTTGACCTACATGTCCTTCATACATATCCACCCATACTCAAGGATTAACATCTTGACTAGTCTCATCATATACATAGAAGCTTGTAATACTATTTAAAATATTAAATACTTAGCTTAGATTTAATAGATTTGATTAGAACGCTACTTGTTTTCTCATATGGCATTCTGTGTAGACTTAGAACCATTTTTTTTGAGCTCAATGAAGCATGACATTTCAAATAAACCTAATAGCTACCTCATCCTTAAAATTTGAAGCACTTGGTTTGATCTTTACTCAAATCATGGCATTTAAGAATATCGTTACCTATTTTGGAATATTATATGTCTTCATTCCATCCACAAAATATTGCCACTTAATAGTTCTTCACTTAGACATAGTTTATCACTACCTGGTTATTTTGCATCTACCATTCTACATCCCATTCTCTTATTCTCCAAGAGGGAGATTATTATTTTTAAGTGTGGAAAGTTTATTTTTTTCACTATGCATGATTTTTTGTTTAATTGAGTCTATGTTTAGTAATTATGTTGTTCATTATAATTATAATTTGAGTCTATTGATATTATTCATAACTTATATAGTCATTTGAGTTGTTTGATTCATGTCCATGAAAGATATAAAACCATTTTAGTGGTATGTTTTTCATAAATTTTTCATGTTTAGTAATATCCATGTGTCAACTAAATTTCAAAATAAGTATTTATTATAAAAATAGTCTTGATATTTTTGGATGTCATAATTATAGTCAATTTTATCATTAAAAGTCTTAAAGTTTTTATGGCGTCCATTTATTTTTTTATGTATTTAGTCATTTTTGGTCAAAATTTATCAAAAATCCAAAGTGTCTTTAAGACTTTTATTATCGAAGGTAGTAGTTTAGTATTTTTAGATTATATCATCAAAAGAGTCAAGTCATTAAAATTAAAAGTGTCAAATTTTTTTGAGTCATCATCCAGTCATGTTTTCATATAAATTCAAAATTGTGAAAACAAAAAATATTACCCCACAAATGAATTTTCAATTGTATGCAACATCCAAACTATGCGGGGATTTCTCCTTGACAAAATCATGCATATGAGCTTCACTAAATTTTTTGTTGAGTAAGCATATTATTCTACTAGAGTATAAAGGAAATATATATTAGAGCTTCTAGATCCTCTTATCAGTCACTAATGATGAGACCCAAATGTTTTGGTGACATTTTTTGTGGTATGATTTTTTTCCATTATTTGTTTGAATAAGAACAAAAGAGCATTCATGTTCACAAGTGTGATATGTTTTTCATATTTTCAATGTGGTGTGTTCTACACCAAATCAGATAATGCCAAGGATAGTTGTTTATTGGTAATGAAAGCTCTCTATGATGTTTTTGTTTGGGTGGCAACCAATATTAATAGAGGCTGCATAAGATGACAATGAGGATTGGTTCCTCATAATATTTTCATTTTTTGAGTTGTGTGTGTTTTTCATTTCCCTACTTATTTAGAACACCTCTAATATTTGGAGAAAAGGGAAAGTTTAAATATAATGGAATGTGGCAAATATTTATATAGGAGGGTCACTAACTACATAAATCCTTTGACTACAGAGATCCTCTGACTACCTTACTTATTTATGGAGATGATTGATCAATGACACATCCATTGTGATCATATGGAGTAAATGTGGGATGTGTTACTTCACATATTATTATTCATGTGCAACAAGATCTAGACAACAAGATTTAGATAGTGGTATGAAAAATTTAAAGTATGTATTGGCATATGATTTTGTTCAGGCCAATTCTTGAAGATATATATTCTCCCCATGATCACATTAAGTGGGTGTATATATGAGTAATAGTGATCACAAGGGGGTGAATATTAAGGTATAGTGTGTAAAAATTATTAATTTAGCATTATTATTGTTATTTATAATATAATGTTAATAGTTTCATTAATACATTTATTAGTCAATAGAATATATTGTTAATAACACTATATTCATATTTAGTTGGGTTTTAGTTTAAGTTATATAGTGAGATTTACAAATATTGTGGTGGAGATTTGATTTCCCCAAATATAGGAAATAATTTTCTTATATAATTTTAATATTACCATATGATTTTATGTATCAGTAAGAAATAATATTGTTTGAATTATTTTCTCTATTGGTTTTCAGCTTTGTAACTCTAGTTTTACCAACAGATTCTAATAGGAGATACAATACCCTATAGGAGTATACCAAAACATCCATGAGTATAGCTGATAGAGTGAAGTATACAAGATCCAAATTTAAGAGTATGTTTATCAAAGGAACCAATCACATAAGAAGATAGATCTAAAGTGGGACAAGCAACAGATGTAGTATTAGGAGTATCAACAAGCTCCAAATTAGAATGTGTAATAATATTAGGTTCCTCATGAAAATCACCATCAAAACATATATCCTCATAAATAATAAGAGTAGGTGATGAAGGAATATAAATTGTGTCATAATAAAAACCATCCTCAAGAATTCAAGATGGTGTTTCATCCATGATCTCTAAGAGTGATGGTGAAGTTGCCACATCCTCAAGAATGATGTCCTCTTGATAAATGAATTGAATAGGATTAAAAACTATGTGAAGAGTAATAAATACCTCAAGAAGATCATTGTGAAAATATAATTCATCACTAAAAAATGAATAATATTGAATAGTGAAATGTGTAAGAGGTAAGAATACCACATCTAGGTCACCATCAAAAGGTATGTACTCACAAAATAAAAAAGAATCTTGATTCATATCACTTGTAAAGAGTGAATCCTTACTAGGAAGAGAATACAGAAGTGCCAATATTTCCTCACCAATGTCATTTTCAAGACTCAAATCTTGAACAACATTAGTGTCATCATCAAAAGATTAATCTTCACTAGCATGAGGAGAAGGAAGTGGAACAAAAGGAGGTGGAGTAAAAGAGGGTGGAAAAGACCCATAAGACTCAATATTATTATAAAATAAGGATACAATAGTATCCCAAGCTTCCTTTGGTGATGTGGAACATGTAATATATCACTAAAAACTATCTAAAACATGAAGGCAAATCAAACAGAGAGCCTCATATCGAATAAATGTAATCTAGGTAAGATATTCTTCATCTATAAAGTGGGGAATGTTACCAAGCATAGCACTCCACACACCTTTTTGTTATTAGTGTATCTATATTTTGATCTTCTAAATAATGTAGTTAGAGGTGTTGAGGGGCTCAACAAAGCAATAATTCATTGCCAAAAAATAACGAGAAAGTCAATAAGAAGAAAAACCCTCTGGAGAAGACAAATCCCTCTGTGAAAATTTAATGTTTCCTCATGAAATTAATGAACACCCCTAAAAAATTGTAATCATCCCCCACACCCCCCCTATTTGACACTTTATAATTTAGTGAATTTTAAAATATAAATGAACCCAATGGATGGATAATAAAAAAACATAATCTTTTGAAAAAAATACTACTCAATTTTGAGTCACGGTTCAAAATTTATAGTTTTTACATGTTTCCCATCATTAAAATGTGTAAAATAAGTAAACATTGCATAAAATATAAATGATTGGAAAAAATTGAATTACTTCTACCAAATATGGAAAAAATAAATTTGAAAGATATTTACAACAAATAAAAATACCAATCTTCCATGTTGATTTTTCACTTTAAATACAAGACCTAATTTCTTATTTCTTGATCATGCATAAACAAATTGCATAAAATAATATTCATAGGGTTAAATTTAAAACCCCATATATCCTTTGATACTAATCAAAATCCTTATTATGAAGACTTTATAGAAAACTCTCAAATTCCTCTTTCCAATAGTATATGAATGAGACACATGCATGAGGAGAAAATGGATCTACAAAATTGTTATTATTTTTAGAAAAAAAAAATTATAATTTCTCAAAAAAAATGTATGGCTAAAAAAATCTCAAAGATCCATACAAAACACTTCCACTATACCAAGAAGAAGTTTTGATAAATTAACAAACCCTCTCATCAATAAAATCATAAATGGTTGGTTGTAACACCTCTAAATCTGATACCATGGAAGGAATGTCAACAAGATCATTCCAAGCCTAAGATCTGAGACATTAATAGCAAAATAATCACAAGAAAATCTGTAAGTGCTACAAAGATGATAGTCAAAGTCAAAGGAAATATTGTATAATATCCATAAAATAACTTCTCTATGTTATAAATAAGAATCATTACATATATAGGAAAGGACAAATAATAAGTAAGTCAACCTAACCAATGTGGGATAAATATATAAAATGACAAACTAAGAAATAGACAAAAACTATCTATAGAACCTAGAAAACATGAGAACCAACTCTAAACATTTCATCCTTATTATTATTATTATTATTATTGTTATTATTATTATTATTATTATTATTATTATTATTATTATTACATCCCAAAATTTTTATTCTTTTTCATGTTGTTATTTCTCATAATTGACATTACTAAGTCATTTTTAATATGTTTATGGCTGGAATACTTATTAGTTACTTCAAGTATAAGGTTATAGTATTATTATCGTGATCTTGTATAGATTAACTATACGATTATAATGCTATGATTTTTGTCAATTATTTAGATAATTGTCATGACTATCATGTTATGTTATTTTTAGATGTTATTAGGTTATTTACATGTGATGTTATAACCTATCCAAATAATGCTAATGTCATAATTTTTGGCTACACAAAACTAAGAAATGTGCTAGGTTTAGTGATTTATTTCAGTAGTCAAGGGTGTGACTATTTGAATGAGACTTTCATATTTATAAAATGATAAATTTCATGATTCCAAGGGCCACCCATTCATTGGTATTCTATTTTTTATATCAATTTCTCATTTTCCTTCATTTGAACATGATCTTTTCAATCATGTTTTATCATATTTTAATTTTTCTAACATGTCATATACTTATTTAAATCTTTGAGAAATTAAATTTTACACTTTTATGAGTTTGTATATTCATTTATTTTAGTGTTGATCGATATCTATTTAGTTAATGTGTAACCCTAGCTTACTTTCATGTTACATCATTATTGGTGTCATATGTTGGAATATTTTTTATCGCATCTTAGAGTCACTCTTATTTTTTTTCAATTTGGATTTGACCATGTCATATTTTTAATTCACATGAGTCTTTGCTTTGTTGGTTCTATAGCTTTACCTTGTCCTTGAGCATTGGAGGTAGTCATGGAGTGAACATTAGTCTATCAACTGCATTACATGGATAATCACTTTTGATCAAAATAATGGATTTAGACTTAGTGCATCATATTTAATGAAATAACAATGATAAAACGTAAGGTTGACAATATAATTTGGGCTAGCTCATTGTGGTATTTTAACCTAGATTTTGGTAATTGATTATTTTTATTATCAATTATTGACATTGTTTTTAGGATTTATTTTGTTAATATTATCTTTAAAACCCTAAAAATCCACTACTCTTTTCATGTGAATGTCTCTATGATAAAATTATATATGATTTCATTATGTAGTTTGACTATTGAGGGGAGTTAGGAAGGTTATTATGTTTGAAGTTTTATAAAAAATAAGTGACATAATGTTGGGAGCACAATGCTAAGTATTTTTACATTATTTGGACTACAATCTAAGTATTTATAATTTTACTACATTTTTTTCCATAATCATGGGTTTAATAAGACTTATTTTATTTAATGGAGGAAGGGAATGGAAGATGGGATAGGAATAGTTTTGTAGGAATGACTATCATTGTAGACTATGTAATGAGTTTTCCAAGTTAGAATAATTGTTAAATTAATTTTTGAATGGAGCTATTTTGGGTATTGTGAGTAATGTGCATAGTAAATATATAGGTTTTTGAATGAATTTTAAGTGATATTTGTATCACTAATTCCATATGTAATTATTTTGAATACATTTTTTGGCTTCCCCTTTAATTGGGTTACATTATTCTTTCTCATGTTTTTATTTTTAAGGTTATTTTCACTTTAAAGATTCAAAATATATTTGAGTTGAGTTTTACATGCTTATTTGATTTTGAGATAGAAATTATTATTGATTTGGATTTGTGATTATTTGAGTTTCCATTTTGATTGAAATAATCCTTTACTTGTTGGTTCTAGTTTGTTTTTAGTTATGTGTGTTTCATTTAAATTAACAACTATATTATATCTTTTGGTGGTGTAATATTAGACACATTATGATAAAATAATACCACCCTACTTCTTATCTCCACTATCAAATCGATGGTTGGTAAGGATAGGGTGACCAAACTGGACCTCATATTTCTATAACTATGGGCTTGCCCATTCATTTTGCTCGTTATAAAACCCTATCATGGTTATTTGATATTGTTTTTATTTGTTGGGCACTCTAACTAGATTTTTTCTATTTTGGATATTGAGGACATAATTTGAGCTCAATTGCATGTTGTTACATTCATGATACATGTATTTCATATTATGTTTATGTATATATTTATTTAAATTATTTTATATCTATGTATGCATGGATTTATTTCATCATATTGTATTACAAGCTAAAGTTATATTTATTATGAATATTGTACCATAAGCATTTACTGAGTTTAATTATTTATATATTGAATATTGACTTTATTGAATATTTGAACTTATTCATGTTTGTTAACTTGTTGAAATATGCATGTGGAGATATAAATATTGAGTTTGAATATTTTATTATTTCCATTCAATTGCATTGAGTTTTTGATGTTATTATTGGGTTATTATTTAAGGTTTAGTTGCATTATGTATAATGAAAAAGTTATTCATTAGGTTTTAATGAATACCCCTATATTACTTTTCCATTACTATGATATATATTGAGTAGTTTACTTGTCTCTATTTTTTTTAAGTTTTAAATAAGATTGATTGGGTTGTACATCAATTTAGTGATAACTATTTATAGTCATTATTCTTATAAATTATTTATTTTATTTTTTGAATTATTATGAATTATCTTAATTGAGTTATGAATTAAATTGATATACTTTTATGGAAATATTTTTCATAATTCTTTAAAATCAAGTGTTGTGTTGAATCTTGTAGAAGTATATTTAACTACTTTTTTTTTCAAATTTATAAACTTGGTTTAAAATAATTTTTTTGTATAAATCATTTTCAATAATGAAAAGTGGAATAATAGATTGTGTTGGTGATTATAATTAAATTTAATTATAAAATATGAGATAAAATGTCTTAATAGTAAATAGATAAATTATGATAGATAAAGTTTCATACTATGCAAGTTTATATTAATGAATGATTACCACTTTTTGGAGGATAAGATGCAGGAGTATATGTTTTAATACCAAGTTAGTAATTTAATAAAAATCTTTATAAATCATGTTCATTAATGGATAATGTACCATTTGTATCACATTCTTAAGGTTTTTTAAAAATTTGATATTATGCATATAGTTACATTTGAACATGAATTTCATACAAAACATGATTTGATTGACATTGTCAAAATAAATATGAATTGGTAGTAGTTTTGGTTAAATATTCTTTTAAATTTTTTTTAAAAATTTATTACTATTATTTAATATCATGTAGGATAGTGTTAATTATTAGTACAATATGGTTCATCAAAATTTATTGTAATGTGCATCACATCAAATTGAGGATTAAACAAATAAAGGATAAAAGGATTATCTCATGTTTGAAATAATTTCACTATATGTTTTATTATTTATATGTAACATCATAAATGTAATTACATTATAGTAATCTTAATTAATTAGATGCATTTGGATATTAATACCTTAATTATATCTAATTTTGAATTTGCCCTACATGAAACTAACCATTCAAAGCAATATTAATTATGTTTATTAATTTGAAGGTTATATCAATCAGGTGGCTCACGAATCAACTATTAATAATTTAATACTAAAGGTTTTTTATTATTAATTTTAAATTTCTAAATGAATAAGGAAACAACATCATAAATTCATATTTTACTTGTTAGTAAGATTGGATGATAATGTTAGGCACTCTACTTAGATCAAATATGGGATAGTGAATGCATCAAAGCTTGAACAATGCAATAACATCAATGAAAAAACAATTGTATGAGAGAAATTAAAAGTGAAACAATGAAAATATGCATATCCAATGAAACATTCCTCCATGTATTCATCTTTACAAGAGGAGTAAAAATAGGATATATTACATGTAAACACCTCTAGAATAGTGGTTCAAATCCTAGAATAGCCATGTAACTCTCATACCTAGAATAGTCGGTCAAGGAGTAACTCATACCAACTAGATAAAATGAAGGTCAAGTAACTACCTATGATAAATGATACCTAAGAAATCTAAACCACATTCTAGGAATAACTTGAATAAAATAAATAAGTAGAAAATAAAGTCCTACACTAACATCCCCTTAAGCATATCTTAGGTGGGTATAGGAAATGGATCCTAAAAAGAAGGCTTGTCGAGGCACCCATGAATTAATAAAGTATCCTAAAGTTGATAAAATGAGAAAACCTATATGAAAAACCTCCCCCTAAAAAGATATAAAATAAAAAGAAAAATAGGGCATGTTCTAAGGATGTTGAGCATAGTTTTAAAAACATCAACAAGTGATAGAAATAGAACACATAGAGAGAAGAGATAATAATTCACCATAGAATGTGATGAATATACCAATAGTAGATCTCTTAAAATGATGAATGCCACTAAGAATATCCTCTACCTGAAGACTAAAGAAGCTCCATCTGCATCAAATAATGTTTCTTATTTTTGCCAAAGGAAGAACATGAGGTGTGTAATGAAAGTATACCAATTGCATAATGAAAGATGAAGGTATCAATATGAATATATATGAAAGAGTTCCAAAAACAAGGTCTGGCATAAGTCTGACAATATCATGCACAAACACTCGATGTAATGCCACTAAATTGAACCTATCAGAATAAGGACATGGAACACTCATTGGAAGAATGTCCATGTGAATAAGAGAGATCTACTTGACAACTATAAAAAGAATATAAGATAATATAGATGAAGCATATAGATATACAATATGAATATCCATAGGAAAAATTAAGTCATCAAATCTCTTAATGGTTGTACTCTAACTAGAAATAGTAGACTCCAGAGTGCAATACCATGAAGGTTGTATAAGAGAAACATCTTCAAGAGGGATTGAAGTAGAATATCTAATGGAATATTTGAGGTTAGGTAGAATATTTTCTTGTAATGGTGTCTTAATGGAAGGAAGAGCATAGTCCACCATGAATGTGTCATCACAAGAAATAGGAGTAGTAGGAGTGAGTACAATGGTTTCTAAAGAGATGTTAGAAAGAGGATGATTAGTGATATAGATCAAAGTAGGATATATAAAAAGAGATTATAGGATGATCCAAATACTACAACATGTTGTATGTTTCACATGGTAATTAAGATTCATGAAAACATGTAATAGTGTTGTACCAAGAACCTTGTCACAAGTGTTAGCCCACTTATTATACTAATTCAAGTATCAAGGGGTAGGAATATATCTATATAGTATGGATTATGATTCTTTCTTATGAGAAAATGTTCCATGTAATCATGTGAAGAAGCATAGTTAGTCTTTCCAAGAATAACCACTAGTGTAGAATAAAATATCCTCATTTGCTACAATATCTCAAGTAGAGTTCACATGACTAAGTGATGACAAAAAAGTAGTGAAATGAGAAAAAAATTGCACAAATTATAATGCACACTCAATGAATAGATGTTATCTTTGCAAACAAGATGTCTAAGAATATGAGATCCATATATGAAAATGACACCAAAGTGGCACAATTTTTTTGTAAATTGAGTGTGCATAAAAGAAAGAGAGTAAGGTCCACAAAAAACTCTTCATGACAATCAATAATACCCCCCGTGTGTTTTCAAGTACAAAATATGCTCAAATAAATGGATACCAGACTCACCTAATAATGTGTCTAAATGAGTAAATAATGCGTAAGTATAAATTCATGTCTTAATTAATGGATGTCATATACAACTAAAAATGCATCCAAATGTAAGAAATCTATGAAATCAGTGATAATGCAAATACACCAAGGAGGATATCAAGAATTTTCAATAATGCATTCATTTAAAAATATCAATAAAACCTATAAAATGTTATTTTGAGTAGATATAACCACCTATCAGTTTAGACCTCACGTTATGGTATAATAAAGTATATTATAAGTAATAAATAATAGGCCATGATGTCAAGGTCTAGGGGAAGTAGACCTAAGCATTGTCAATGGTTAAACCCTTTATGGGTTTTAGGCGTAGAACCCCTACCATGCTCTATATCATGATATAATTTGGGGTCGATGGTTGGAGCCCTTGAAGTAAAACTCAAATTAGAGCTTTCATGGATCTTGGAATTTCCCAAAATTTGCAAATTTTATCTAAAAATATCCCCCCATAATGGAAATTGGTTATTACCAAAAATGCATCTGAGAGGAGAAAACAAGTGTAAAAAGTGAGCAAACAATGAGAGAAGGATAAGATAGTGGTTTTATTGTGAGGGGGTTTGTCCTCATACCAAACTAAGACTCACCATATTTATTCTACAAATGAATTATTAAATAAAAGGTACCACAAAAAAATATTATAATTTGCTTATATATCCCAATAATAATCTCTTAATTAAAGAAAAGTTCCCTCCCTCAAGATATAATGTTTAAAAAAAAATGAGTAAAAATCAAATCCATTAGCAATTACATCCACTTTCATAAGAAACTAATCGTACCCTAATACATATCTACCTCAACAGTAATAATCCTACCAATATATTGTTTTCTAATAACAAAAAAGAAATAAAAAATCTCACTTGAAATTATTAATACCCTTCTCACAATGTTACAAAGCAATTCCTACCTTTAAAATTCTATCATTAATTGGTCAAAAGGTTCAAATTAGATATCACCTTTTTCTAGAAATTCCCAAACCTAAAAAATAATGAAAGGACAAATACAATAAATTGGTAAAGGAGGTTTTGTGTTTATAACAAATTACCAACATGAGAGAAAGGAAGGTAAATTAGGTGAATGAATTTAATTTCATGAAAGACATGAATGATACCTTAGTGGGAGGAATAATGGTAGAGAGGTTGAGACTAGTAGACTAGCTAAGGAGGATAGATCCAAGGTGGATTTGAAAACCACCTTGCATGGTAAGACTAGTTACAATAAGTGATGAGGCCATAAATTGCTCTATTTTATAGCCTCATCCATATGTAGTATATATATTTTTCTATATAAATCCGCATAACCATCTATGACTCATAAAAATGAATAAATTAATTTATGATTTTGTGTGTGTGTGTGTGTGTGTGTGTGTGTGTGTGTGTGTGTGTGTGTGTGATGTTGTGAATTAATGATGTTTTTTCTTTGATTATATTATACTTGTGTAACTTTATTTAATAAGTATTTTAAGGGTAAAATAAGGCTACAAGAATCTTTTTTGGTGACAATACTTATAGATTACCCATAACAACTATAGTCTTTTACCTATAGGTTACTCATAGCCACTACAAGGTGCTTGTAGTAACCATAGGCTTCTACCTATAGGTTACTCATAGAAACTATAGATTACCCATAGAAATTTTAGGCTTCCTCCTATAGGTTACCCATAGCCACTATAGATTGCCTACAGTAATTGTAGGCTTCCACCTATAGGTTACATGTAGCCACTACATAGATTATAACTATTGTTGTAACTAGATATTAAAGACACATCCAATTATCTTAGGAAATAAATGAATTATTGAAAATGACTATGGATGTTGTAAGAAATTCCCATAGACAAATAAACTTAGATGTATTACCAAAGATGAGAAAGATAAGGACAATGTTGAAGACACAAAAAGAAGTAAAACAACAAAAGAATATACATTGTCTTTAAACTACTCAAAACTAAAACAAATAACTTCAATTAATAACCACCTACAGGTTGACTAGGGCAATTCCTAAGTATTTGTATTTTTCCCTTGTTTAGTGTTTTTGGTTAAAAGTTAATAAATTTCCTTTTGTATTTAATGGCAGAACGTAGATCAGATTAGGAGTTGGATAGATGATAATATAATAGTAGAATTGTAGAATTCATTGAATTTTTTAATATTGTAATTTTTTGTAGCAATATTTAATTGCTATAGATTTGAGTAATGATAAGGTTGATTCTATAAGAAGATTTTGCAAATCTCTTAGGGAAGGATTAGAACTCAATTTTAAATGAGGAAGGACCCCCTAGAAGGAGTTATAGTGAAGATCTTGACCCTCATTAGTTAAGTGTGTTGTATAAGTTGACTTTATTATTACATTGATTATATAAGGTTTGATTCATGTGTGACTCATAAGTGTGAAGTATTTCTATATTTCTATTATAATAGTTTCATAGTATAACTATCTAGTGACTTTAGTAAAAGTTCATTGTACTAAAATTAGTAAGCAAGATAATCTATGGATCAATAATGCATATATATTGTTGACATCCTTGAAAATCATATGTACCTAAGGTTGAAAATTAATGTTAATCAGACTCGAGAATCTAGTATTAACTAGGTAATAAGTTTGTACAACATTTTGGCACCATTGTTAGGCATGGTGTTAATTATTATTTTATAGAATCACTTATTGCCTTTTTAAGATTGATTAATGCACTATCATACGAAATTAGACAAGTTGAGTATGGAAACTATAGTTTATTCTACCATATGTCTAAGTTCTTGGATGTTGATGGTACATAATATTTTTAATGCATTGTCATACCCTGTCAAGTAAGTTGAGTGAGGGCACTACGGTGTCTTATGCCAGATGTCTATGTTTATAGATGTTGATGGTGCACAACCTTGAATACCTATTTATAATATTTTAATTTACTTAATTCATGGTTTTTATAATTTACTTTCCTATAAGAGTGATTTATTTTTTACAAAGTGTTCCTTCAATTTTATTGTGTTCATTTCTTATTTTCTAGGGTAATTTTTTTGCTTTCATTTTTTGTTTTCTAGAGTAATTTGTTTGCTTTTGCTAGATAAATTTACTACTTTATAGAAGTAAAATTTAAAATTCCATTCATTTTTATGTCTACACTGCTTTATTGTACTTCTTTCTTATTCTAAAACAACCCCCTATAACACAAAAAAGACATTAATCATATGCAAGAAGGGACAAGATAGATGAAATCTATGGCATAAAGTTTATTTAGGGAGAAAGAGATTCTCAAGGGAGATTCCTATCAAACAAGCCACAATTTGATATTGAGAAAGAACCAAAAATACCTACAGTAACTAATAATCTTGTTGAAAAATATACCATAAGCTAGAGGGCTCTTGAAGAAGAAAACATTACAAATTGAAAGAAGTAGCTTGAAACTGAAGTATTATTGGCTTTAAAAAAGGAAACAAAAGTGGAGGAAGCATTAGGTAAGTTAGTAAGTAAAAATGAAGGAGAAAAAATTCATGAACTAAACACTCTATAAAGTAACATTAGAATAACATTTCAACAAAGGTTTTTTTAACAAATCAAATAAATCTCAAGAGATTCTTCATATTTCTCATCTGATTAAAAGACTATGAATCAACAGATAAATATTTACTATCATGATAATGAAGGTACTGATATAGAATTTGAATATGTGATTTTTAGTACCTTTGGTATCTATATCGAAAGAAAAGCCATCATGAATAGAGGAATATATGATAACAATACTCTAGACATAGTTACTTTTGAATTTCTTATTTTAGATGCAACATGCATAACACAAATGAAAAATTTCTCACCGTCAACCTTGCCCAATTTCAAAGGTACATTATTAGAAGACCTAAAAACCTTTTTTTTTTGAATTTTATATCTTCTATAGAAGCTATGACTATAGACAAGATGCACAAATATTGAATCTTTTTCTAGAAACCCTCAAAGACTCAACACTTCCTTGATTTATGGGGCTAGGTAGTAATTCAGTCCACACTTGGGAGGACATGAAGAAATTTCTTGTTAAGTATTAGAAATATGGATGAGGAATAAATTATAGAAGAAACAACATCTTTAGGATGACTCAAGAAGGGGATGAATCTTTGGAAGACTATGTTGAATGGTTCATGTTCAGTGTATAGAAATGTAAGTAAAGTGCACTAGGAGAAGAACCTCTTAAACTCATCTTCCTAAAAGAAGTCCAAGAATATTGTCTAGAAGTCTTGGACCTAATGATTGGTGAAGATATCTCCCAGATACCATTTATAGACATCAAAGAGTTGACCATGAATTATTCCAAGTCTGCCATAAACAAAGTCAAAGGTAGCAAGCTTCTACTAGTAGTTACAAGTGGCCTATAAAAATTTGAAGTTAGTAACCTATTACAAGAAATTAAATAGGATATTATTAGTCATTTGGCCACCCAATTAGATAGCCTACACTCATGACAACCAAGCAGATTTAGATTAAGCTTTGAACATCTATTATCTAGGTTGTATGTGTCACAAGGTTCTGGCTAAAGTAGCTAACATCATAGCTAAAGAACCATAAACATTAGAGCTACATGATGTAGGAGGAGATGGGTACCAAGTTTTCTATGTTGAAAAAAGTAATCCATGGTTGCAATGCCAACCTTATCTAGGTTTGGATCAAAATCCACTTTTTTCAAATTTTGCCTCCTTTAATTCATAATTTGCAAATACTACTCCTAAGTAGACTAGTCCATGGATGAATGTCCCACCTCCTAATTCCATCTAGTAGCCACCTCAAACAAGCTACCCCACCACCTCTTGGTAGCCTCCAAAAAATGTATTCCCACCTTGGATACAAGCTTTGTAACCACCCCAAGGCCCATCCTTCACAAACTAGTGGTAGTAGCTCTGGAGACCCAATCAGCATTGGGGAAACCACTAAGGAGGATTTTATCCATAATAGAAAATATAACCTTTTGATCTTATGCCCAATACATAAGCTATGCCCAAGCCTAATTATCTCCCTACCTAACTCGTGTAGAACCCTATAAATAATTTAGTTCAACTAATATTTAGTACATAACATGTCTAGTACCTGACATATATAGTGAGCATCAATGAACTTCACCTACATTTAGGGAAAGTTATACCACCTCTAGCCCCGCCCATAATAATGGAGTCAAATTAACAAACTCTAGAAAATCATGCTAACCCACCTTCACCACCACAAGAACTCTCAAAACCAACAAATAAAGTTATTGATGAAACAGCCCAACTATTTCTTAAACATCTTACCCTTTATCTCCATGAAATTGATCTTGAATTTGATTTTATAAGACAACTCAAAAATCTCTATGTTAAAATTCCCCTCTTCCAAGCCATCAAGGATGTGCCCATCTATTCTAAAGCTATTATAGACTTATATTTACATAAACCTCAAATAAAAAAGAAGGATCATAATATAGTGCATGTGATTGGTTAGTTGGTAGACACTATGTTGTGAAACACCCTACCAAATAAATATTCATATCTAAGATGCCCAATAGTAACAGTCTAGATCCATGATCAATAACTATCCAATACATTGATAGATATAGGGGTTATAATAAATGTAATGACAAATAAAAATATGAATAAACTATAGTTAATATAATATTTATCCCACATCTAAAATGATATAAATGGTTGAAAGGTCTATAGTCAGATTGGAAGGAGTCATTGAAGATCTTATCATTACTATAAATTCTTAGGAGTATCCTCTAGATTTCATTATGCTACAGCCAAAGTCTAATTTTAGTGGATATACTTTTATCTTAGGATGTCTTTGGCTTTCCACAATTGATGTCTTCATCAACTATAGACTAGGTGACATGTGGATTTACAATGGAAACCACACTAAGAAGTTGGTCCTCTAGCCCCTAACACAGTCAGCCTTGACACTAGATCATATATTATATGCTAAAGAAGATGAGGCATAATATCCTCCCTAGATTCTTTTATTTACCATAGACCATGCATGCACCTTGGTTGATCAGGAATAAGATACAATTATCTCCAATTTTCTCCATAACAATTACCAAACTCATTTTACATATCTTGACCACCTATAAAGTGTTGAGTGCCCATTTTTCAACCTTTGGGAAGAAGATAATTCTGATGCATATGTATAAGAGATATTCTACCAGTTGCTACCTCATAGATACATCCAAAATAGATTCATTAACAATATATAAATGATGAAATCACTCTCATGACAAATTAAAATCTCTTTAGGAAAAACATTTCTTATTAATAACAAGTTGGAGTCCAATGAAGAAAAGTGCCTAATAAGCATGTTGATTGCAAACTAACATGATTTTTTATGGGATTTATGAGGATATGCAAGGAATAAGCCTAGAAACATACACACATCGTATGCATATAAAATAAGAGTTCCAACTAATCAAACAAACACAACATAGGATGAATCTAGCTCTTAGAGAAATAGTCAAAGTGAAATTGTAGAAACTCCTAACTGCTAGATTTATATATCCCATCTCAGATAGTGAATGGGTTTCCCCTTTGTTAATTATACTAAAGAAAAATAGATAATGGAATTTATGCATAGATTATATGGAACACAATATAGAAACCAAAAAGGATCATTTTCCTCTACCCTTCATTGATCGAGTGTTGGACACACTAGCAAGGAAGAAATGTTTTTCCCCTCTAGATGGCTTCGGTGGTTACAACCATATTAACATTGTTCTTGAGGACTAGAATAAGATCACCTTAACTTGTACTTGGGGTACTTATCCTTATGGTGTATTAACTTTTGGTTTGTGTAACACTCCAACATTCTAGAGGGTTGTCTTGAGTATTTTTATAGATATGACCAATGAATGTGTAGAATTTTATATGGATGCCTTCACTATTTATGGAGAAACATTTGATGAGTGCCTAAAGAATCTAAAGAAAGTGATACAATTCTATCAAGAGCACCATTTGTCTTTAATTCAAAAGAAATACTACATACTTATAATAAAAGGCATTGTCTTAGGTCACCATGTATCTGATGAAGGAATTAATGTTGACCCTAAAAAAATCAGCATCATAAAAAACCTATCTATTCTTAAGAAATAGAAAGATATCAAAAAAATTTAGGACATGTTGGTTACTATAGGAGATTCATCAATAATTTTAGTAAATTAGTAGCACCATTGTTGAATCTCTTAACTAAAGATGTTGAATTCATCTAGACTCCTGCCTATGATACAACCTTTAAATAATTGAAGGAGTTATTGACTACCACCCATGTTTTGTATAGTCCTGATTGGAAAATTCCCTTCCATATTCATAGAGACACATTAGATACTGCCATAGGAAATGTGTTAGGCCAAAAATAAGAATCACTTAATTATGCTATATATTTTGTAAGAAAGAACCTACAAGAAAGAAAATTAAATTACACAGTTACTGAAAAAGAGTTATTGGTATTAGTCTATGATATCAACAAGTTTCATCACTACATCATAGGGTATCAATTATTTATTCATATAGAATATGCATCCATTCAGTACCTTATGAACAAACTAGTTATTCTAGGTAGAGTGATAAGATGGCTGATCTTACTACAAGAATTTGATCTAACCATTATAGATAAGCCTAGTAAGGATAATGTTATGGCTAAATTCTTATCATGCCTATAGTCGCCTCATAAAGATATCATAGTGGATGACACATTTCTAGATTAGCACATGTTCTCCCTCACTCTTACCACACCTTTGCATACTAATATTGCTAACTACCTTACACAAGGTTACTTTCACAACACTTCTTCCCTAAACAAAAAAGAGATTTGATTGAAAAAAGTGGTAGGTAGTCATGGCTATCCAGATTTCTATTATGTACTATGCCTGACTCTATCATCAAAAGATGTCTCAAAGAAGATGAAGGTTCAGATATCCTCAATGTCTACCATGATGAACCCTATGGAGGGTAGTTTGTATCCAAGTGTAGTAGTAAAGGAAGGTGGTGTCGAGAAACTCAACCTACCTACGACATGGAGGAAAATAACCTCATACATCATTAGATATATGACCTTCAAAGGAAGGTACTCTCTAATTTAAATTTATAAATCACTTAAGGAATGATAGGACCACTAATGTCCCAAATCACATATGGAATATTTTAAAAAGGATGTCCAAAAAGTACTAGAAGGGGATTGATAAAGTCCTATTTGATCATTGCCTAATATGGTTGATAACTAAACATAGATAAACACTGTTAAACTTAACCTCAGCTGGGAAGAATTTCTAACCCTAGGAAATGATGAACCTCAATAAGAAGAGGGAAATACTAAGGAATAATCTCCTAAGGAGAAGGCCCAACATATTTCACAACAAGATATTGTGCGTAGTAGTGCTATTGGACAACCCATAGCTACTGAGGGTCCATCTAAAATATCTACAGGTAGAAGAAGGAGAAGGAAACTAGTCCTACTTCTTGATGACATAGAGGAGGAAAGTCCACCCACAAAAAATAAATAGAATATTCCTTCTCCCACTATTCCAACTATCTCCTCACCAAATATAGATTCTTCCACTATGGATCTTTTAGGGCAAGAGGAAGTTCTTCCATCAACTGTTACACAGGAAGAACAAGTTCCAATAGTTACCCCTCCTAAAAAGAAGAAGAAAATTAAAGAAAAGAAACCATCTATATCAAGAATAAGGTGACCTCCTCCTAGGATATCTTAGAGAATTAAAAAAGAAGAAAATTATAGGCTCCTCATCCATAGACATCAATGAGGATGAAAAGGGAAAGAAAGACCCCTGAATTCAAAAGACCCCTGAAGGGTTTGAGATTGTAGAATGGGATATTGCAGAGGATTTTGCCAAAGAAGAAGAAGTATAGTTATCCAAGCCATCTATATTAACTAAGGAAGACATGGATCTCCTCAGACACATTGGGTAAATAGAAGAAAAGTTAATAATGATAGACCAATTTGTAAAAGAAGAGGAATTGATTGAAGAAAATACTATGGAAGAAGTAGAATAAGAGATAATTACTCATAACTAGGAGTTCCAAACATTATAACAAGCTATGAAATAAATACATAGGTTGAGGAATTTGATAATAGAGTAAAAGGGTAAGAAAGGCCTAGAAACACTTTTGGGGGTAGCAAAATTTGTAGAACCATCTATAGAAAGAGAAAGGTTATTAGAGGAACCTGTAATAACTTCATTAGAGGAACCTACATCAACATCATCTACCTTTCCCATAGATAACATTAATATATCTTTAGAAACATCTATAGAATATTATGCTTTACCTTTGGTACCTTTCTACAATAAATTTCCTCTTCCTTTACCCACTACAAAACACCTATGGTAGAAGTTATTCATGTGGATCTTTCAGTTGCCATGCTTGTAGAAACTGATGACCTCCTGAATTTTCTTAAGTAAAAGTTTAGTGATGACGAAACTTACTACAAGGATTTGGTACAAATATTTAAGGTATATGTTGAAATAAGAGAACACCAAGATGAATTAAAAGAAAGAATGGAAATGACTGAAACTAGGATTAAGTATTTAAAGGAAAAAAGTAATAAAATACATGAAAAAGCTAAAATGTTAATAGAGTGTAGATCACCTTTTAGGGTGTATGTTGTCTACTTAGAAGAGATATGTCTTAAATTTAGATATGATATGATCTATAATGATTAGTCCTACATGGTTTATGACTCTAAATCTTTCTTTGAAGTTTATATACATGTTGACCCTAATCTCTAAGAATAGTTAAGTGAGTTTTATATACATCAATATGTTATACCCAATGATTCAGATTGCAATCTAAACATATACTTAGGGGATGTCCAATTGAATGCATTTTATTCATATGTCCTTAATGAAACATGAAGAAGGAAATAGGTGGAGGAGTATTAAAAAAATAAAAACAAGCTACCCCAATGATTAAGGGTGAATCAAGTAATCTAGATGCTATAATAGAGGAATGGATCTCCTTTGTGAACTCAGGTACTCCATAAGCATGGGTCATAAAGAAATAAGTAAAAGTTTAGAATCATTATTTGAGTCTTATGGAAGAAATTAGAAAGAAATTTTTTGTTTTTTATTCTCATAGATGAGTAGGACTCTCTGATGCTTTAAAAATAAAGGAACTTTACTCCCCTTAAAACCTTAGGGAGGCCATACACAGTATACATATATATTGAGCTTGTCATGAGGAAAAGGGTAAAATGGTTATGATTGATGTTTCAACATCCTTTGTTTTGGTTCCCAAATTTTGACTGGAAGGAAAAGGTCCTAGCTGATAGAGAGGCTGAGAAGAAAATATGGGAGAACATTAATGATGCTAAAGGATTTTATATCATTAAAGGGTTAGGCTATACTGAACCCCTAGATCTCAAAAAATTATATGGTTTCAAAATGTAGCTAAGTCTTGCTTGAGGTCAAGCATGAAGTTAAGTAGGGGGTGTGATAAGGCTACCAATTGATATATTTTATAGCCTCATCCATACCTAGTATATATATTTTTCTATGTAAATACACATAACCATCTATGACTCGTACAAATGAATGAATGAATTAATGATTTTATGTATGTATATATATATATATATATATATACACACACACACATACATACATATACATATACATATATGTATATGTATATATATGTATATATATATGTATATATATATATATATATATATATATGTATATGTATATATATATATATATATACATATACATATATATATATACATATATATACATATATATGTATATATATACATATATATACATATATATGTATATATATACATATATATATATGTATATGTATATATATACATATACATATATATATATATATAATGTAATGAGTTAATGATGATATTTATTTGATTAGACAATACTTGTGTAACTTTATTTAATAAACATTTGAAGGGTAACATATACATATATGTATATGTATATATATGTATATATATATATATATATATATATATGTATATGTATATATATATATACATATACATATATATATATATATACATATATATATACATATATATGTATATATATACATATATATATATGTATATGTATATATATACATATACATATATATATATATATATAATGTAATGAGTTAATGATGATATTTATTTGATTAGACAATACTTGTGTAACTTTATTTAATAAACATTTGAAGGGTAAATTAAGGCTATAGGAATCTTGCTTGGGCACAACACTTATAGGCTGCCTATAAAAACTATAGGCTTCCACCTACATGTTTCCCATAACCACTGCAGGGTGCCCATAACAACTATAGGCTTCCACTTATAGGTTTCCTATAGCCACTATAGATTATCTAGAATAACTGTAGGTTTCAACCTAAAGGTTATTCGTAGCCACTACAGATTGCCTATATCAATTTTAGGCTTCCACCTACATGTTGCCCATAGCCACTACATATAATAAAACTATTTTTGTGACCGGATCTTAAGGACACATCCAACTATCTTTGGAGCTAAATAAATGATTAAAAAGGACTATAGATGTTGTACAAACTTCCCACATATAATGAAACTTAGATGTGTTACCAAAGATGAGAAAGATAAGGATAACGGGAAGGAGACAAAAATAAGTAAAACATCAAAATAATATACATTGTACTTAACCCTAGTCAAGCCTAAAACAAGTAAATTCAATTACTAACCCCCTAAAGATTGACTGGGATAGTTCCTAAGTGTTTGTATTTTCCCCTAGTTTAGTGTTTTTGGTTAAAATTTAATAAATTTCCTTTTATATTTAATGATAGAACCTAGATCAGATTAGGAATTGGATAGATGATAATAGAATAGTAGAATTATAGAAGTAATTACATTCTAAATATTGTAATTTTATATAATATTTAATTTCTACATATTTGAGTAATAAGAAGGTTGATTCTATAAGAAGCTTTTTAAAACCCCTTAGAGAAGGATTGGAACTCAATTCTGAATGAGGAAGGGACCCCTCTAAGGGAGTTGTAGTGCAAATCCTAACCCTCCTTATTTAAGTGTGTTGTGTAAGTTGAATTCATTATTAATTTGATTATATAGTGTGATTCATAATTATGAAGTATTTTTGTATTTTTGTTATAATAGTTTTATAATCTAACTATTTAGTAAATTCAATAAAAGTTCATTGTATTGTAGCTAGTAAATAAGATAAACTATAGATCAATGATGCATATATAGTTTTGACATACTTGAAAAGAATACATACCCTAGGTTGATAATTAATGTTAATGAGACTAAAGAATCTAGTATTAACTATGTAATAAGTCTGCGTAATAATAAGTAGTTTTGAATGGCATAGAGTAAGAAGGTCATTTATTTCCAAAATGCAAATATCAGGTTAGGGTCAAATAATGTCAAGAAACGTGATGTTTAAGAACTCATTTCGTTATGCTCACTTAGTATGTTTTATTAGAATCACACAAAGGAAATAAAATGTTCTAGAAGCTATGCTTTTATGAATTCAATACTTGGTAGCCTCTTTACGATATGCCTTGTGCCTCTAAGAAACCAATGCTTGTATTACCCTTGCAAGACCTCTTGACTAGGAGGAGGGTGAGTGAGAGGAAATGACTTAACATCAAGGACCACACATATAACTCAGTAGAATTCAATGTCCAAAATGGATTAAGCACATCCTAATGAGTGCCATGTAGAATGATACCTAGGTTTGTATTTTTATAAATTTTTAGGTCATAAGAGTGGTTCCCTAGAGGCTATTTAAAACCCATAATGAAGTGAAATGCCTCATCCACCATATTAAAAAAAAATCATAGAAGCTAGATGCCCTAGTTAGCCAAAACACACTAATGGAAAAAAATACATGTGAACATTACCTCAAGTAGCTAGAAGGAGATTTCATAGAAAAAGCTTCAAAGATAATATCCCTAGGTAATCCCTATCTCACTAGCTCGAAATAAGAAACTACAAACAATAGAAATTTAAAACAATCATTTTTTAGGAAAATAAAAAACTCGTGATCTCATAATAAAATCAAACAACAAAAGAACTACACACTTGATTTACTAGACCTAGTGCTTTGATACCTTATTAGGGAGTCTCCCAAGATCGAAGATGGAATAATGAATGTACTAAACATTGAACAAAGTAATAATGATAATGAAAAAGCAACTATGAGAGATAAATCAAGAGTGAAAAAATTCAAAAACCATATCCATTACAATATTCCTCCATATATTTAGCTTTATATGAGTAGAAATAGGAGAGATGATAAGTAACTTCACATAGAATATTGATAAATAGCCTAGAATAGGCATATAACTCACATACCCAAAATAGTCGGTCAGTGAGTAACTCCTACCAACTAGCTAAAAATGATGTTCAAGTAACTCCCTATGATAAATGAAACCTAAGTAAGCTAAACCTTGTGTGTAGGAAAAACCCAAATAAAATAAATAGATGGAAAATAAATTCATACACTAAAAAATAATAGATAAAATAATCTTTGTGTCATGACCCAAGTCCCGAGGTTAATTATTACAACCTCAATAATTAGCTCTAACAAATATTACAATTAGTTTCATAGTTTGTGTTTTAATCATTGAATATGTAATTGTTATGATATGTTAACATGTCTTCTAATAATGAATTATGAAATTGGTGATTATTGGAAATGATGAGTTATGGCATAAAAATAATAACATGATAGTAGGTTGGTGTTTCTAATTATGAAGGATCTAAGACTTATGTTTCTTGGAAAAAGAAATGATTACATTATTTTGAAAGAACTATGGAAAATTTACAAGCTTCTTGAAATGATTTCTCTTAATAATTAAGTGTTTGATTTTATATGCACAATATCTCTAGCATTTTTAGTTTTATAATTTATATTAGACTAATTGATAGAGCTCAATCACATTGATATATTAATGCTTAAGTTTGCTCTTGTGTCTTTTTATGAGTAACTAAAAAAAGTGGTTATGAAACTCATGTTTGGTATTTTTATGACTATTATATGTTAAATATTCTAAATAGTATTCTTTTATATTCCCATTATACTTACAAGACTAAAATTGTTTCAAGATAATAAAAGAACTAAAAACTCTTTGAATCGTGTCTAAACCATTCCCACTGAACTATTTTAAAAGAAATATTGATGCATGAAGTTAATATTAAAAACACAAGAACCTTTGTGGAAACCATTGCATCTATTCATAGGGTAGAAGAGAAGGAGAAGTATTGACTTAAGTCACAACAATATTTTAAAATTAATATGCAATAGTCAAAGGCCAAAATTTGATATCATTCACCCAAGATTATTAATAAAATATATTAGAACTAGAAGTTCAAAAGTATTCATAGTGTATTTAATACATTCCATGATAAATAACTAAGAACTTTATGTCACCAATTTTGCCAAAAAAGGGTCCTATATCAGAAATTAGGCCCATAATGACCAACGTGGACTAGGCACATGGCCAATACTATTCATATATCACTAAAAATAATTATACAATGTTGGGAATGTGGTGATAACCAATACCATAAATATTATCGAAGATAAAACTTGGACAATCAGCTAATCATCAGGTGTATACAATTGTTGATAATTAGAATGCTAACTTTCAAGAAACATTGATTAAAACTAGAGGTATTATAGCTCATTTTTCTAGACCAATTTTATTTACTTATAGTGGAATAAATAGATTTATTTTTCCTATTATAACATGTAAATGCAAAACTAAAGCTATTAATATCAGTGAAGGTTGGGAGGTCAAATTTAGTAATAGCAAGAGAGCACCTATCTAGGAGTAATTAGAGTAAGCTAAGCTTCATTTTTGTATTTTTAAACATAATTTGGATATATTTTTTAGCACCTTTGGGGTCATATTATATCATTTTAGATATGATTTGTTTACAACAACATCAATAGATTATTTATTGTTTTGATAATTAAGTATAATGCACAAATGACTTTTTAAAATTAATAGAAGTGCAAGGCATCCAAAGAACAACGGTAAGAAAATCCTTTATGATCTACAACTAAAAATTTTTGTGGGTAAGGGTTGAAAAATCTATGCAATATTTATCCAAGGACCAATAATCCTCCTACAAGGACTACCCCATCCTAAATAAATTTATTAATTTATTCTCTAATAAACTACCTAGTCTTCAACCCAAGTGAGAGTTTGACATTTCCATTGAAATCATGCCAAGAGTTACATCTGCATTTAAAGTTTTTTATAGGATGAATGAGGTAGATTTATATGAACTAAAGGTTCATCTTAACGAACCTTTATAATATGGAAGCATTATACCAAATGTATCTCCTTCCAGTGTACCAGTTACCTTCATAAAGAAGAAATATGTAATTCTTAGGTTATTAATTAACTATTGTATGCTCAATAAGGTCACAATTAGTAATCAAAATCCCTTGAATAAGAGTGATTTTATATTTAGTAAAATGAAAGGAGCAACAATATTAACTAAAATTGACTTGAGATTAGACTACTATTAGATGAGAATCAAGGAGGAAGATGTTCATAAAATAACATTCCTAAAATGGTATGGCTATTATGAATTCACTACTATGTCTTATGGATTGATGAATTCACCAAAAACATATATGAATTTAATTAACATTTTATTTAGTGATCATCTTGATAATTTTTTACTTGTTTTCTCAAATTACATTCTAATCTAATCCAAGAATGAGGTTGAACATGAAGAACACTTAAGCTTAGTCTTGTAGAGACTATGACAACATAAATTTTATATAAAACTCTTAAAATTTAATTTTTATCTATTTTAAATTAATTATTTGGTACACTCATCTCTAAACATTGTATTTTCCTAGATGTAAAAGATATTAAATCTATAGTATATTATCCTAGCCAAAATTTTGGAGTTTTCCTATATTAGTATTTTTAGTAATAAAAAACCAAAATGTAAATGACCTCAATTAGAGAGGATAAAGAGATAATCATATGGTTTTAATGAAAAATTTTACCATTATTTTACCTCTTATAGCTGCTATACAATATTGAGAAATTGATTTTGGATGCAAAATATGTTGGATGATGGATTTCTTGACTATGCTTGATAATAGGTCCAAATGGACCTTAGGCTTGATAGTGGCTTTGACAAAAGGCTATATGAATGTAATAAGGATGATTATGGATGAAATATGGATTTAATATTTCCATGTTTCAAGTTAGTTTTCATGGACGAATTGTTTTGGTTATATAAGAAATGAAGGGAAGGATCACTGGCTTAAATTTAAATTTTAAGCTATTGAGATCAATGGCTCGGATATTTCCAAGGAATTTTTAATTCCTTGGAAATCTCTAGAGTAGAAAATTCTAGAATAAAAGGGATAAGTTGGAGAATATTTATATAATTATCCAATTATATAAATATATATTAGGGGTTAGGGGTGTAGGAATAACTACTTAGTATGGTGGTAGATGGGTAGGTAAATAAATTGTATTTTTTAATTGGCAAGTGGATTAATGGGTAGGTTAGTAGGTTTGGTTAGTAGAATAATAAGGGTGATTAATTGGTTAAAGGGGTATAATATGTTTTTTGGGATATAGGTAACAAGAAATAGGATATTAGTTTATTTACTAGGAAATATAGTTATAGATTAAATTAGTAGTATTAGTATAACTATCAAGGTAAGTAGATTTAGGTGCATACATTTTCCCCCTCTTTGAAAGAGCATTGAAAGTGAATAAGATGGAGAGAGTAATGGTATTTCAAATAAAAACCATAATAGTGGGTAGGATGCTAGTAAGTATTATTCCCCCTCGAGGGAGCATGTAGTGAGAAATAACCCACATGGTCACTTAAATAAATATTCCAAGGGTGGGATAAGACCAAGATGATGAGATAGGTTTGGGATGCCCCAAGTATTGATATATATATGATTGAGATGCCCCAAGAATAGATTATATGGTATAAATTGTCTTGATCTTTAGAGATGGGTTCTAAACAAATGGTTAATGTATAGAAAAGGAGACTTATTGATAAGATAGGAATTATCATCATGAAGACATTATCTAAGAATTAAAGATGAGATAGGATATAAGTTGATGATGGTTCTTATAGTAAGGACACATGATCAGAGGGATGAAAAGCCTATAATAGAGATCAGATGAGTCGATAATCAAATTTTCTTAAGATGCATATTATAAAATGATGTATGATTATCAAGTGGTTAATCTGGTATGGATTATGGATTAGGGGTTAATAGTGCATGATCTATCCTTGGACATAAAAGTGAGACTAGGTGTTTCCTACATAGTCTTATAAGACCTCATGTAGATGTAGTTCTAGCTAGGGATTAGGTTGGCCAATGGGGAAATGGAAAAACTATAACCCAAATGGATTAAGAATGATAGTTAATGATGAATGTAGGTAACAAATTAAGCTAAAATATTTTTAATGTGGCAAGAGAAGAGAAAAAGGGGTGTTAGGGCTGATGGGGGTGATGGGGGGTAAAAAAGGGGGTTAAATAGGATAAAAGAGTGAAAAGAGATTGATTTTAAATTTTAACCTAGGTGAAAAAATCCTCTAAGATAAAAACATGGACCAAATACCCTGAGCTTCACACCATGGTGAGAGAGTCTAGGAATTCTAGAGACCTAAGGATCTTGGGCCACTAGTGAGTTATAAACCCTTATCTAGTGATTTTGTCACATTTTGATGAAATTTGGCATTTATTTTGTGGTAATTAGGGAAAAGGGATCATGGTTACAATACATTATGTTGTAATGGAATTTACTTACTCTAACACCTAGGTATCCTCAATAGCCTATGGTTTTTGGATGGTACATTTTATTAGGCATGTAGAGAGGTCATGCTGAGGAGATGAGATTTTATAGGCAAGCATTTGATAGTTTTTGGCCAGAGAATATCACATAGATTCCCTAAAAGGGACTTAAATTTGGTTTGGATGATGAATTTGAGGTGAATTAGTATATGCTCACCAAGTTCTACTTGATAGGATAGAGTGATTTGATTATAGAGTGATATAGACTTAACCATGTGTAGAGGCAGTTTAGGCTCCCACAAGATGTGTTAGGTGAGGAGAATTTATTTACCAAGAGTGATTGGCAGAGGCCACAATGGGATATGATATTAGATAAAGCATTGGAATTCATGGATCATGGTATCATTTCCCTAGTCCCATGGGATTTACAAACTCTGTTACCAGATCTAGGTGTGACAAGAACTTACATGGCATGGTGGGATTACATAGTCCTAGTGAGGTTACTTACACATAAAGCTATAGTATAGAGGGGTTGGTTAGGAATGTATTGTAGGAATAAGAAAGGCTATGGAGATGGAGGATTCCATATATCCTAATTTAGGATGTTCATGATGGACATAGAGGTCTACATGTGATGGATGTGGATGAGGATGATGGGGATCGGGTAGTAATAATAGTACAAACATCAGGGAGTGGGACCTAGGTTAGAAGTAGTAGTGTACAAGTTTGATCCAATTGGATTAGGGATAGTCCATGACCATCATAATTAATTTTTACTAAGGATGAGAGATATTTATTATCATTCCTCTAAATAAAGGTGAATGCATAACTTATTGAGATAGCTAAGATCACTAGAGAGAGATCAACTATAGGATTAGTCAGAGGTGCAAAAAACACATAGGGATGGGTGGTTAGCCCAGGATTAGGTATAAGCTATTGGTTTATAGGGATATATCACTTTTTAATTGGCTCCAATAATGATGCTACAAACCTAGATTCATAGCTAGGATACATGAATTATAGGTTATTAGGCATAGATTACCCAGATGTAAGCTCAGATTAGGGTTTTAATAGGAGATGTGGAGTTGGATGAGAGGAATAAAGAGGAGGTAGATATAATTATTCTATTAGGGGTGATGGATGGGGTTATATAAAACATCATGAGGTTGATGTGGTAGGTTTAGTATTATAAAGATATGTATGAGTCACTAGTGCCAGTTGAGTAGCATGTGCCTTCATTTAGATCCATCTCATCACAGTCAGTGCATCAACCCCTGAGAGGACCCCAAGGAGCCTAATTGAGACTCATACAAATATGGATTATCAAATTTTTATCATATTTATACCCATGGTACCCTATATTATATATTTGACATGGGATCCATGTGGACATTTATATATGATCAAACTTTTGAGATGAATTGATGTGTTATGCAGTGATAGTTATGTATGTTTATGATTTTATGATATGCATTTATTATGGATAGTATTATGATTTTATGATGTTGATGTTTGGATTGGTTTATGATTAATATGTATTATATAATTGTTATATGATATGATTTATTAATGCATGTATAGATTAGATAGATATATTATTTTATTTTTATGATGTTATATGATGTGATGGGCATATATGGGATGTGATTTGGATGCTATGTTTATAATATGATGTGGGTTATTTAGACATGGGTAGATGCATTTGAGTTAAAATGATGTGATAATCATGGTGTATAGATGATTATTTATATTTTTATAGATATGTGGATATATTAGATGGATGTTTTAATCATATGATATATATATGGTTAATTATGTGACGACATTTGAGGATTGATAGATGATATGTTGTGTGATAAAATGTAATGAGATAGTTATTTAGTTATGGATGCCATGGTATAAAATTTATATGGATGTAATGGTAATGATATATATAATGGTAAAATGTAAATCATTGTGATAATTAAAGATTAATCAATTGTTGATTGTTATGTTACAAAAATGGGGCTTGGGTTGGAATCCTCCTACACCAATGTGGTAGGATAGGGATAGGATGGTAGGATTATTAGGTTTATATTTGTGATGATAAGATTTGGTGAGAATGGGATGATAGGCAATTTTCGAGCCATTAAAAATGTATATAATCAATTTTAATATTGTACTAATGAATAATTGTGTGCCAATAACATGAGATAAGTCAGAGGTACATAAAATGATTGTGCATAAGGGAACTCTATTTTGACTGATTTTGCCAAAAATAAGTTTGGGAGTTACTTAGAGTATCTTTTTTCCCATAAATATGACAAGATAAAATATATATATATATATATATATATATATATATATATATATATATATATATATATAATGATAAAAAGACTAGTAAAACACACAATACAAACTAATTAATATGTACAAAGCTAAATTGTTAAAGAAATAACCACAAATATATGTAAATAAGACAAGGATAAAAATAAATTAAATTAAATATAGAGAAAAGATGGATTTAAAATTGAGAGTATCAAGTAGTGGTGATAGAATTATTATGCACAATGGTGGTAGAATAAGTATGTACATGGGGTATATGGCTCCCAAAATATTGGATTGGAGCAAGGATCAAATGGAACCAAAAACCTTTGTACATGGGGTTTAGGATAATCTATTAATATTTGGTGGCAAGTGTATGCAAAACCTTAAAATAAAAACCTAATGATATGAAGAATTTTAGACCCTTCCATAATGATAAAGTTAGCAGGAACATGTGGACCATGGTGTAGACACAACAATAGATAAATGGGAATATGATTATTTTTAAGGATAAGAGGAAACATAATCCTAAAAGGGGATGTGATGGGGTATGTTTGAGGAGGTGATAAGATTGGAGATATATGTGAAAATGGATAAAGTGACTTCAAAATATTCTCCAATACACATACCCATCACATGATAAATAATGACTATAGTCCATTTTAAAATATTTGTCTCATGTTACTATATAAACCTATAATAGATATCCACTGATAAGGCCAGGGTCAGGGATGGGAGAATGGAATGGAATGAAAAAAGAGGTGTGTAATGGAAATGGGTGTTCTTGTAAGAGTGGGGGACCATAGATGGAGGTAAATTTGAGCCTATCAAATATATAAGAATTTTAAATACATTTTGTTCATTGGCTCATCAATCTCTTCACCATCCAAGGTAGCTAATTTATATGCCCTAAATCCAAAATTAGAAATTATTATATAGGTCCCAAGCCAATTTTCAAATTTTCCTTGTTTATCCCTGACTACATTAGTATTTTTCTACTTTTCTTTTAAGACTAGATTGCCAACCTCAAACTCTCAAGACTAGATTTTCTTGAGATATTAACCTTTTAAACTATTTTGATATTCTCATATGTGATTAAGGGCCCTTTAATGCTTTTCATCTAGAATCTCCAATTCTTGTAGCTTTTCTTGTCTAAAATTTTGACCACTGATAATACCCTCTAATGAGATTTGTAAAGAAAGGAACTCCACATTTATAGGCAAGATAACCTCCACTCAATAAACTGAAGAATACATAGTGGCCCTAATAGGTGTTTAAACATGTTTTGGATAAAACTAGAGTGTAGGATATAGTTGTTTATGTCAGTTCCTTCCTATTGCATTGATTATTTTCTTGTGAATATTGATAAGAGCCTTATTTATATCTTTAGCCTATCCATTTCCTTAGGGATAATAGGGATTATTAAAATGATTCTTAGTATGATAAATATTACATAGGTCCTCAAATTTTTATTCTTGAAGGACATGTCATTATCTGATAGGATGTTGGTAGGAATGCCAAAATGGCAAACGATTCAATTGAAGATGAATTTAGAAATTTGGAGGCCTATGGTATAGGTAAGCGTCATAGCCTCTACCCACTTCATGAAATATTACATGGTAGTAATAATGAACTTGTAGCCATCAAATGATGTGGGAGTTATCTTGACAATGAAATCTAGTCCCCATATAGAGAATGGATAGGGACTCATAATAAGCTACAATTCTTGTGTGGGTTCATGGATAAGATTGCCATGTTTTTGGTAGGCTATACATTTTTGCACATATAGGTAGGCATCATGTTCCGTGCTATGATAATAGTATCTAATCTAGATCAATTTCCTAGATAGGGCCATTCTATTGACATGGCCACCATAGATACCATCATGGACCTCCTTGATCACAAAATAAGCCTCTTCCTAGGTCAGGTATCTCAACAAATTCACATCTTAACCTCTCTGATAAAGCATGATACCAAAGATAGTGTAAAGGGTGGTATGATAGATGAAGGCCTTGTATTAATGGAAATTGAGGTTAGGTGGAAATATGTTGTCATGGAGATAATTATAGATATCATTATTCTAGGGGAGACTGGGATCAATAATTACATAAATTTGTAGACAAGCCATTTATTGATGGTTTCGTAAGATCAAATGCTCAATCAGGAAATTCCCTTCAAGAACATCTTCATGAAGATCAAATAGAGACCCAATAGTGGAAATGGAACCAAATACATTATTATTCATTCTTGGTACTTTTTCAAATGAAATAGAATAAAAATCTTGCTTTAATTGATCTACTAATTACTTATAAGGAGCAATTTTTCATCTTTAGTCTAGAACTCTTCATTGACTTGCTTTATTATTAGTTGTGAATCACCAAAGACTTGAATATGATAGATGTTTCATTAGATGGATAATTGGATGCCAAAAATTAAAGACTCATACTAAGAGCTATTATTGATGCCTGGTAAATCCAATCAGAAAGCCTTGGGGATAAGATCTCCTTTTGGGGTTACTAAAAGGATAGTAGTTCATGATTAATGTGTGGTAAAAGAGCCATCAAAAGATAGCTTGTAGACATTAGATTTTGTAGTATTAACTATATATTCATCTATGAAGGTTATAACAATAGGTTTAGTCACCACAAGAAGTGCTTCTATGAGTTGGTATGTTATTTCTTGTCCCTTAATGGCATTTTGATAAACATATTCTATATCAAATTCACTGAGTCAAATTATCCATTTGGCCATTCGTCCTATAAGAGCTCATTTCAATAACACATATTTGAGAGGATCAACTTTAGTGATGAGATAAACTTGGCTATTTAACATATAATTTTGAATTTTTTGTGAAGTGAAAACAATGGCTAGACAAGATTTTTCAATAGGATTGTAGTTTAGCTCATATGAAATCAATGTGCAACTGAGATAATAAATTACCTAATCCTTTTAAATATCATTATGTTGAGAAATTAGTTCACCTATTTCATAAGATGTAGCAAATATATATAGAATCAAGGGCCTTCCTATAACTGGTGGTGATAACATAGGTGGATTTACCAAATATTGTTTAAGATTATCAAAGGCCTACCAACACTCAAAATTCCAATTAAAATGGGTCCCCTTATTTAAGAGATGGGTGAAGGGGTGGAATTTCTCTACAAGTTGAGATATGAACCTTTTAATATCTTATATCTTACCATGAAGACTCCTTAACTACTTTAGATTACAAATAGGAGGCATTCCATAATGGCTTTGACTTTAGTTGGGTTCACTTCTATGCCTCTTCAAGATTCAATAAACCCTAATAAATTTACTAAGGTAATGACAAAGACACACTTATTTGGATTTATTATGACCTTATATTCACATAACCACTCAAATATTCTATGTAGGACCATATGATGCTTATATTTGAGTTGATACTTCCCTAAGATATCATCAACATAATTACACAATGTCATGCATCATGTTATGGAATAAAATAGTCATATCCCTATAATTGGTAGCCCCTACATTCCTTATATTGAAGGGTATGACTTGTTAATATAAATTCCCCCATGGAGTAATTAAGGCTATATTATGTTGATCTTCACGTGAGATTTTGATTTGGTTATAGCCCAAAAAACCATCCATAAGGGTAATATTTCATACCCTACTATTGAGTCCATGATAATGTCTATGTTTAGGAGAGGGAAGTCATACTTAGGAGATACTTTATTGATGTATCAATATTTATTACAAATCTAAATTCCTCCTTGTCACTTGGCTATAGGAACAATATCGGATATCCAATCAGAGTAATTAATGGGTCAGATAAAGCCTACTTACAAGATTATTTGTAATTCCTCCTTAACTAGTAAGGCTAATTTAGGGTACATATTTCATAATTTATGATTGATTGGTTTAGCATTAGGATGAAAAACTAGATGATGCAAAAATAAGGAGGTATCAAGTCCTGACATGTCATAATATCACCATGTAAAAACATTTATAAATTCCTTTAATAGATCAATAATGATTTGATGCTCCTTAAATGTGATATTTTCCCCAAGTTTGACTATTTTAGGATGTTCTTTAATTTCAATGTTATCTTTGATCACCTGCTCAATGAGATAAGGTGATTGATATTTGAGCTAAGGGTGTAATGATTGATCTAGGATATCTAAAGCAAAACCTTCTAGGGGATGTGTGTTAGTTTCAGTATAAGATTTAGATTCAAATGAAATATGTGGAAATTATTCCTAACTTTAGGGTGGTCATTCTTCTTTGATTTCCTATTCTTATATTTAATCAAGGGGCCCTTTTTCCCCCAAAAAATCTAACTTTCAAAGATTAATATAGAATCCCTTTTTATGATTATTGTGAGGCATGAAATCTTGTGTTCCCAAAAATTCTAAAATAGCCTCATTGTTTAAAATATGTCAAAGGATGACTCTTGATGTTAAACCTAGTCAATTAATGAGGGGTATCAAAGTGATATGTCTATAGTGGTGATATTGGTGTCATGGAAAAGGTTTGTGGTAGCAATCTCTTTGAAAATACTATAAGTAGAGCATGTCTCAAATTCTTTGTCACAAAGACACTCATCAAGGATCAAAGTGGTATCCATAATGATATTGTTTAAGTCATTTTCAAAAATGTTATACCCTAAGCTAAGATATTATGGACATTCTTAAACTATTATGGGTTCAATCCTCCCTTTCTCATGTGTTCTTAGTCCTTTTCCTTGATAATGCATATTTTGTAACATTTCTTGAATGTGGGGGTATCCTTGTCTATGAGATGTGAGGGCCTTGTCTTCTAGGATAAGACATGATTAATCTAATCCATTAACATATTATTTTGATAATATCTATAAACTAAAAAAGGTCATTGATCCAAAATGATATATGATAGGATTGGTCTTCATCATGGCCAGGGAGTTTTAGTTACATGGGGAAAGAGGTAAGTCATCTACATAAAAGGTTTTTTATTCATATTACCCACATCATATGGATGTGAATTTAAGTCTTTTAATATCATGTAATGGCTCAAAAGTAGGTACCAAATCATCAGGGTGTATATATTTAGTAGTCATTAGGTTCAGAGTGAAACTATTCATGCTTGGACAATAGGAGGATTGGGATTGGCCCATTTGGTAGCTATGAAAATGTTTAATTTAATTGAGAATGGTGACTTTCATGCTAGAGTGAGGGAATTTTAGACATTGGTTAGGGGTGGGTGGAACTACTTACATCTCATGAATCCATGGGTGACCGATAAATAGATTATATGGAAATCAACATCCACAACATGAATCAAGTTTTGATGTACCACAATCCCACAAAAATGATAAGGTAGATATTGCCTATAGATGGCCATTCATATGCTTTAATAATAATCAAATTAGGTCCCAAAAAAGATTTAGAATACCCCAATTTCTTTAATAAATCTATATTGCATAATTTTAATGTATACCCTCTATTTATGAGCACCTAAGGAATGTAGTGATTAGAGATGGATATTTCTATGAATAAAGGGTAGTTATGATGTGGGCCAATGGGTGGAATGTCCTAGGCACTAAATGTGACTAGTTGTGAAGGTGAAAAATGACTCACCAATGCTTAGAACTAACTAGTGTCAATATCCCTTGGGAATTTTAGATCATTCAAGACCTGAATAAGTATCTCTCGATGCTCTAATGATGTTTTGAGAAGGTCCATGAGAAATATTCAAGTAGGAGTCTTTACAAGTTGCTTAATGATATCATAAGGCTGATTGGAAGATACCAAGATTTTCTTAGACATTGATTTTTTGACACATAGATGCAGATGGTCCTTAGGTGGTGCCCCAAGAACTATGATTTTACTATGTCAAGTAGTAATAATGTAATCAAATATGGCCCAATTGATTTTTAATATGGTGGATGATAGTGGAGTGGGATTTTGAGGGCTATGTATTTTAAAGGTACTTACATGGTGTTATTGGATGGTGTGATATTCCATGTGTTTAGAGGTTTATGCCTAACCTTGGTCTCTACGTGGCTTCCCTTATTTTTTACTATGCTTAGGTAGAAGGTCATAGTAAATACCTACCTACTAATTCTTTGACTGATTAGGTATACTCTCCCATTCTACTTCAATATCATCTTTTTCAATAATGTCCTAAATATAATGCTTTAATTACATGCATTTCTCTATGTCATGACCTTTGGCTCATTTTTATTGCCATAATTCATCCTCGTGATACCAGCCAAGCCAAGATTTACTATCATCCAAAGGTTGTCTTTTAGGAAAAGTGATCATGTTAGTAAAGATCAATTATTGGAGGACCACTTCAATAGGAACTCCAAGGCTAGCAAAAGGTCTTTTTCCTATTCAAGGCTTTGGCTTACTATATGGTACTTAGATATAAGAGACATTTGTCTCATCTATCAGAGTCTTCTTTTAGACAATTTGAACATGTGGTTTTGAATTTGTAACCTTATCTCCCATGACATTCTTATTTTTGAAGATTTTTTCTTTTCTCGAAAAGGAATTATCTTGATTTTGATTATGTTCATTTTGGGAATATAATATAATAATTATTTTTTTAATAAATATTCTTTCAATTTATATCCCCTTTTTATTTTTTCATCAAATTTTTTTTCAAAATAGAGTTCTAATTGGTATTTTATCTCTACATTAAGGTTGTCAACAAATATTTTGGCTAGTTTTTTTTTCTAGTATTGTGCATCAGAAGTGGCTTTCCAAGCATATCCAATGCTATAATAAAAATGCAAAACTTTCCCCATTAATTTATTTAGTGTTACAGAGGTCTATGATGGAGATATCATGTTCAATATTAAATGAGAAATGTCTTACAAATTATTCAGTTAATTCTCAAAAGATAGATATAGACCCCTTTGGTAGATGCATGAACCATTCTAGGGATGGTCCTATGAGACTTTTTGGGAAATGTCTTCACAATTAATAATTGTCATATACAACCTCATGACAAGCCACATAAAAATCTTGGACATTATCATGGGTATCACCTTCCCTCTATACTTTTCAAATTTAAAAACCTCAAAGTGTGGTGGGAAAGGAATTTGTAGAATGCTCATATGTAAGGGTGAAGAGTAAAAATATTCATATTTATATTTATTTACTTGTGAGTGAGGGTTGATTTGTTGTAATTTATCTTTCATCATTTTCCATTCTTATGAAAATGAACGATCTATAATAGGATTAGGGGTCTGAGCATGATTTATATTTGGTCTATTGGAGTTATGGATATTTTGGCATGGGGAGGGTAGTTCATTATTTTGGGTAAAGAATTGAGAGGCTAAAGAGTTAATTTGTTTCATAAGTTATTCTAATCAATCCTCTAGGGTGGTTTTCCTCCCATTAACCTCAAGATAATTATTTTGGAGAGGGACATTTTTTTCTTGATCTTTGAGTTCTTGTTCATGATCCATAATTTACTCTTCTTTGGGGCTTGGACATATCGTTGGGGAGTGTTAGGTCATGAGGATGGATGGACTAAATTATTAAAAATGTTATGATCAAATATTTTAGGTAGATTCCCCCCCATTTTAATGACTTGGGATAGAATCTGGTCTTATTTTTCATATATATATTGGTCAAATCTAGCTCTAACTTCATCACTATAGAATAAGTCATTTATGAATTGATCATCTTTTCCTCTGAGATTGTGTATATCACTATGTATATCATCATGATCCTAATTTAAATCACCTAAGTTCCCCAAGAATTCATTTTATTTTTTGGATCCTTATCCCATCCTAAAGAGTTGGGCATGAGTTTGGATTGGCATATTGTGATTGGGTGTGATGAGAGATGATGTAACTTTGAATATTAGCTTAGTATAGAAATCAAATATAAGAGTGGTCAAATAAGGTGATTTTGAATTTTAAATATCTTTGAAATGAATGAGGACTACCAAAATACAAAATCCCTAAAAGAGTCTAATATATCAATAAGACTAGGAGATGAGGTGATCAAGTACTTTTCATAACCATTAGGATAATGATTGAATGGGTGATAGCTATGAAGATGAAATCATATAAAATTTATGGGTGCTAGATTATGGTCTTAAAAAGGTTATGAATTTTAATAATTCTAAGTTAATGTATTTTAAAATGATAAAAAATATTAGAGGGATGGGTGACCACTGAGATTTAGTTTCAAGAATAAGGTTGTATTTTAAGGCTAATAGGTGGGATATTTAGGTGAATAAAAGATATGTGATGGATGATATGTTAGGGTTTAAGAATTGGTTTATATCTTAAGGTTATATAGGTGTTTAAAGCTAAAAATGGGAGTGGATAACTCAGTTCATAAATAACATGAATTTCAATGTGACACTTAAACAACACACTTTACTACAAGTCCTAATTTAGTAAACTAAAAAGGGAGTGTAACTTGACATTCAAATCATCTAATGGCTTCACGAGTGAAGATGTAGGATGGTGACCCATTATAGAATCAATAGAACCCTCTAAACCCCATATATATTTAATGGCTTCTTAGGAGTTGATCTTAACTTTCACAACAAAATGACTATTATATCTGAATGGTCCTAAGCTAGGTTTACAAAAGAGCTTATAGAGGAGTCCCTAATATATGTGATGTTATGATGGTTCCTAAGTTTATGTAGTATTATATCTAGTCACTTTTTGTATTTGATCTTGAATTTCCCTCACTCCATAGAACCCTTTATGGGGAATTCTTCTTTAGCACCTAAAGATAACCCTGTTAATATTTATACTTCTTTAAAACATGGAGTTTGGTCGAGTGCATGGTGATGAAATCCATTTGACTATTGATAGTGACTAAACCCTTGTTTGGGGATGAATTACATATCACATGATATCCTAGACTCAAGAGGTTTAACAAATGGTCAAGCAAAATTATTTTTCCCCAATTAATTACCTCTATAAATAAGCACAAAAATATACAATCAAACAACAAATAGATATATACAAGTAACAAGACTAAAATATTATATTTTTGGTACCCATCCTATAAAAATTAATATTAGGAGAAAAATTGTGGTGATTTTATCTTGATATATCATGCAAAATAAGGGTTAGTAATTTGACTTAGTGCAAAATTGCTATTACCTTGCAAAACCTCAATTACATAGTCAGTTAGATGTAATGCCACAAATAAAGACTAGAAAATTGTAACAATAAATCAAAAATGTAGATCATGAGTTTTGATATTGTAACATGTTCTTAACCATGATGTTAAACAAACAAGAACCTCTAAAACTATTATTTTTAACTCAACATCATGAATGTTAAGGCAAAATTGCAACTATGAAAAATTAGAAAGTAGAGGTTTTACCATAAATTGTAAAATTATAAAATTTCTGATTTTTAACTCAAGTATACAATTAGATGCCTTTATATATATATATATATATAATTCCTAAGAGAATTTTTCTTGATAGCTATAGCAAGTCTTACAAGTTTTGAACTGTTTATCAAAAAATTATTTAATGGCTATCATGAGTAAGCTATTGTAACAACGAAAGATATATTGATGAGTAGATAAAAGTTTAAAATATAGGACTAAAATATATCCTAAATGTGTTTGATTACAATATCTCTAATGACACATACTATCATAGATAACATGGCACAACTATAGATTTGAGAGTTATGATATTACAGTAGGAGTTTTAACAGGTTAATGATATACTATTTGGTTTATATTCTCCTTTATCCCCTATTTACATATTAACCTGCATGCAAAAAACTTAAGAGCACCTTTTATAGCACACAGTTTAGTTGAACAAACTCAAAATAGTTCAACTTAAATTTTTTTGAATTTGAAATGGCCAAATTAGCCTCCTAAGGACATTATTAGATTACTAAACAGAGATTGAGGAACCTTTAACTACAGATAAAATATTATCATGCCAAATTATTACCAATTTTAGAAAGAAACCTAATACCACAATGTTTTAAAGTAGTACCAAGAATATCGAGTCAATACTATAGATTCCAAAGTTGGTATATTGCACTTTGATCACCAATAGTCATATTTTTAACTATTTATTGTTGTCCCTACACATAGAAGACACACCCCTTCCAAGAAATACCAATAGATAAGAACGACTTGAGTAGGGGTTAGCAAAAGATGAATAATAGTGATATTATAAATAACCTATAAATTCTACAAAACCACAACTTTTTATGTAATATCACTATTACCAAGGTAAAACCATAAGTCTGAGAGTTGTGATATTGCATCTTAGCTGCAACCATCAAAATTTTGGCTAACTCTACTTTTTCCTATAAATAGGAGATGTATAAAAACTTTCAAACAATATAAATGTAGAAAAATTATTTCAACAAATTTAAAAATATATGAAGAATGGTAACATTATGATAACCCATAAACTCTACAAAATCGTGGCTATAAAAGCAAAATTGTTATTAGCAACACACTATCGCTACTTTCAAAGTAACAATTTTTCAAAAAGGTGAAAAACCTATCCAAATCAAAAAAAAATTAGAGGTTAAAGTTAAATATTAATGTAATATCACTGATCTAGTTATAATATCATGACTGCAATACCATTGATACCAGTGTAAAACTATAAGTCTCATGTACATGATGATTTTTTTAAAATTTGATGCTTAATTCATATCCAGTTAGGCTTGAAAGCTTTCAAATATCTTATATCAAGATGAAGAGGTTATATTTAGGGAGTAGTCCCATCGTGGTTTCCAGAATGTAGCATAAATTTTGGATTCTTCCTATATTTCTATTTTTAGTAATAAAATCCCAAAATGTAAAAAACCTCAAATATAGAGGATAAAGAGATAATTTGATGCTTATAATGAAATTGTTTACCATAATTTTACCTATTTAATCTCCCCTCTAAGATTTACATACTAATTTTGGATGCAAAATATGTTGGATGTTGAATTTCTTGACTATGTTTGACAATGGCTTCAAATGGACATTTGGCTTGGTAATGGCTTTGACTAAAGGCTATATGAATGCAAGAAGAATGATTATGGATGCAAGATTGATTTAATATTTATATGTCTTGAGTTAGTTTTCATGGAAGGATTGTCTTGGTTATATAGTAAATGAAAGGAAGTATCAATGGCTCAAATTTAATTTTGATCCATTGAGATTAATGGATAGGATATTTCTAAGGAATTTATAATTCCTTACAAATTTATAGAATAAAGAATTATAGAGGAAAAGGGCTAAATTGGAGGAGATTTATAGAATTATCTAATTCTATAAATCTCTCTTAGGGGTTAGGGGTATATGAATAGTGTGTTAGTAGGATGGTAGATGGGTAAGTAAATAAATTATATTTTTAAAATGGTAGGTGGCTTAATGGGTAGGTATGTGGGTTTGATTTATAGACTAATAAGGGTGATTAATCTGTTGGAGGCATATAATAAGGTTTGTGGGATGTAGGGAATATGAAATAGGATATTAGTTAATTAGATAGGAAATATAGTTATAGAATAAATTAGCAGAATTAGAAGAATTATCAGGGTGAGTGGATTTAGGTGTATACAATCCTACCCCCACTATTGTGCATGAAGTATAGAGTTTTGTGGGATTGGATCATCAGTATTATAGGTTTTCTTAGACATTTTTTAGAATATAAAATTTTTATCACCTCCTTAAATACAAGGGTAATAATTTTATGTGGACTCATTAGTGTTAGGAGGCTTCCAAAAATCTCAAAGAGACATTAACCACAACACCTATACTTATATTGCCAATCCAAATGGTATGTTTGATATACGAAAAAAGGGTTCTAAGGATTTTTGGTGGAATTATAACTCAATATGGTAAGTTTGTATAATATGATTCATGGAGAATTTAGAATAAGGAAAACAATTATCCCACACATGACATGGATCTTACTACCATACTACATGAACTAAAAAATGGAAGGATTTGCTATCATATAAACATTTTAAGGTGAAGTATGATCTTTTTATCCTAAAACATTTGGTTTTCCAATATTTTTTGAATGTGAATCAATGCATATGGAATGATTTTATGAGTAATTTTGACATGGATATTTCTAATGTAAAGGGTAACAAGAATCATGGTGCTGATGCACTCAACTTACACATGCATTTTATTGTACTAGTTATACTAAAATCTAACTTTAAATTTTTATGTAAAAATAATAGTCTTTTAATGATTAATTTCATGAGGTAATAATAGGTTTGGATTATGATCCCATTGTTATGGGGTTCATTTTGTTTTTATTGAAACATATGGATTGATAATGCATAAAATCAAAAAAATTATACCTAAGTATGGCGATTTATAAAATTAGGTTTTGAAATAATTTAATAAAACACCTCACTTTGATCATAAAGGTGTCATTAAAATGACACATGAGGTAAAAATGTATTATTTATGACTTGATATGAAGCATTATGCTGATAAATTTATTAATTAATGAATAAATGTTAGTGTGACAATGTTGAGCATTGCCATCCTAGGGGATTTTCATGTTCTCATGAAATATGAAGAGGTAAGTGGGATTTATTCTCACTTGATTTTATTTCTAGGCTACCTATATCTTGTAGAAAACATGACACCATTTTGATGGTGATTGATAAATTTAACCAAAGTTGGTCACTTTACTACTGGAAATATGATTGATCATGTTTATGTGTTTGTTGAATGTTTATAAAAGAATATGTTTAACCACATGTCATGTTCTAAGTGGTTATATTTGATAGAGATAATATTTTCACTTCAATATTTTGAAGAACTTGGACTGTAACATATGAAACATGTTTGAACATCATATCAACATACCACCAAAAAGTGGATGGTCAGACTAAAAGACTCAACTAGGTGTTTGAATATATGTTGAGGATATATGTTATGTATCAACAAGCTAGGTGGGAAGACTACCTTCACTTATTTCAATTTTCATGTAATAAAAAATATCATTTTGTTATCAAAATGGATCCATTTGAAGTTTTTTATAGATTCAAATGTAGAACACCAATTGTTGTGATAATTTTGAAAAAAATGGTTATTATTTTTTAATATTGGTAAAATGGTTTTGGGCCAGAGTTATGAACCAGATATGAGGAACCTGGAGTGATGAAAAATAAAATATATTTCAAAGGATTCTAAAAATATCCAAGCAAAACATCCTCAAGTGGTTTTGATGGGATCTTCAAAAATGGTTGTTGTTGGTCTTGATGTACTTTAATATTATGATAAATAGATGGATCTCATTTACCAAAATTTAAAATTGACTTATATTTGACAAAAGATTTATGTAGAAAAGGAAATAAAACCTCAAAGTTTTAACCTATTTGATAAAATTTTCTTGCTAGTTAGACCTCATAAAAATTCAATCAAGTATGGAAGACTTCCAAATTGGATCCATGTTGTGTCAGACCATTCAAAATTATGGATAAGTTTAGTCCTATTACCTATTGACTAGACCATTGTCCTTATCTATCTAGGATTTAGGATGTTATCCATGTTAATTTATTAATAAAATAAATATGTCACCCTTCACATATGTTGGAAAATAAAGACCCTCAAGTTTATGAAGAGGAAAAGATGCAATTGGAACTTGTAAGGGTCTTGGACCATCACAATTTTAAATTGAAAAATAGTTATATTAAGGAACTTTTTATATGATGGGACCAACTTAGTGAAAGGAGTGATACATGGGAAGATGAGAATATTTTTCAAACAACACTACCCATAACTATTTGTTTAATAACTTAGATAGGTCATCCTTAAGAGGGAAAGGATGCCATATCCCATATTTATTATCCTTATGCAATTTTTTATTTCTCATACTTAACATTATTATGACATATTTCCTATGTTTATGGTTGGCATAATTTTTTGTTACTTCAATGTTGAGATTATTGATATGATTATCATGATCTTATTTATATTATCTATATAATTATCAAGCTTTGATTTATTTTAGTTAATTAGATAGTTTTCATGATTATGATGTTATGTTATTTTCAGATGTTATATGGTTATTTACATGTGATGGTATAACTTGTCAAAATTTTACTCATGTTTTATTCTATGACTTTTAAAAAATGAGAAATTTTATAGGTTTGGTGATGGATTATAATATTCAAAGGGTAAAGGACATATGACTAGTTAGATGAGACTCTAATTATCAGATTATTAGACAAATTAAACTCCAAGGGTCATAAGTTCATTGGTATTCTATTGTTTTGTATTGAGTCCTAATTTTACTTCATTTTACCATAGTCATTTTGATCATATTTTATCATCATTTAATTATTTTGACTTGTTTTATATTGATTTCAATAAATGAGAACCTAAATTTCACACCTTATTGAACTTGTATATTCATATATTTTAATGGTGGTTGAGATTTATTCAATTAATGTTTAACCCTATTTTACTTCCATGTTGTGTCATTATTGTTTTTTCATGTTGGAATGTTTGTTGCTCAAATATTAGTCACTCCTATTGTTGTTTGATTTTTATTTGAATGTCTAATTGTGTCACTTCTCAAGAGTCTTATTTGTGTTCGTTTCATACCTTGACCTTGGCCATGAGCATTGAGTGTTAGTCATGGACTGAAATTTAGTCCATCAACATCATTAGACAAATAGTTACTTTTGATTCAAATAATGGAATTAGAGTTAGGTCATCAAATTTAATGATAACGAAATGGTAAAAGGTAAGGGTGACCTTGTAATTTTAGCTAGGTTATTATGAAAATTTACCAAGATTTTGGTTATCAAATGTTTTCTATTATCAATTTTTTACAATATTTATGGCATTTCTTTCATTAATCTTGTCTTTAAGACCCTAATTGTCCACTATTATTTTCATGTGAATGGTTTTATGATGAAATTTTCAAGGGTTTCATTTCTTATCTAGACTATTAAGGGGAGTTGGGAAGGTTCTTATGTTTGTAGATTTTTAAAAAAATAAGCATAATAATGTACAAAACATAGTTTAAAGTATTTTCACATTGTTTGGCCCATAACCTGAGTCTTTCCAATTTGACTATAGTTCTTGGTGATGTCATGGGTTTAACAAACCTTCTCATTTTCCATGGAGGAGGAAAATGGAGAGAAATCAAGGAGTTTTTTATTTGGAATGACTACCACTATAGACCATGTAATAATTTTTCCAAGTAAGTTGCATTAACTATTAAATTGCATGTTCAATGGAACTATTTTGGGTATTATGATTAATTCTTATAAAAAATAAATGGGTGATTTAAAGAACTAGAATTTATCTTTGTATCACTAGTTTCCATATATAATTAATTCAATAATTGTTTTGACCTTAGCTTTGCCTGAGTTACATTATTCTTTCACATTTTTTTTATTTTTAATTTTTTTTTTTAATTTAAAGATTCAAACCCTATTTGAATCAAGATATGCATAATTTTTTGGGTTTGAACTAGATTATGTTGTTGATTTTGATTTGTGATTATTTGAGTTTTAATTTTTATTTAGCCAAGCCTTTGATTATCAGTTTGGGTGTGTGTGTATTTATGAGTGATTCCTTTTATTTTATTACTTTATTATGTCTATTAGTGGCATTGGAATCTTGGACCTATTATGGTAAATTAGCACTACCCTATTTACTTGTTCCTCTATCAAACTAATGATTGGGGTGGATAGGGATACCAATGGGGGGCTCATATTGATAGAAAGGTGGGATTGCCCATTTGTTTTACTCACTTTATAGTTGTGTCATGGTTATTTAATGTTTTTTCTCATTGTATTGGTCCTCTAATTATAAATGTTAGTACTTTGGATATTAAGGATGAAGTTTGAGCTCACTTGTGTGTTGTTAGTTTCATGCTAAAATTATTTCATAATCAGTTGTGTGTGTATTTGAATTCTTATATATTTATGTATAGATTAATTTATTTCATTATAATGGATTAAAATCTATAATTGTATTTATTATGAATCTTGATTCTAATTTCGAATAAGCAAAGCCTTTACATATTAGTTTGGGTGGGTGTCTAATTATGAGTGATTCATTTTATTTTACTATTTTGTTATGTCTTTTGGTGGCATTGGAATTTTGAACCTATTATGGTAAATTAACAACACCATAATATCTTGTTCCACTATCAGACTAATGGTTGGGTGGATAGGGCCACCAATGGGGGGCTCATATGGATGGAATGGTGGGCTTTCCCATTTGATTTACTCACTCTATAGTTGTGTCATCATTATTTAATGTTTTCCTCATTCTGTTGGCACTCTAGTTGGAAATGTTGGTATTTTGGATATTGATGATGAAATTTAAGTTGATTTGTGTGTTGTTAATTTCATGTTACAAGTATTTCATAATCAATTTTTTGTGTATTTTAATTCTTATATATTTATTTATAGATGTATTTATTTCAATGTAATGCATTACAATCTATAGTTAGATTTATTATTAATATTTAACCCCAAGAATTAATTGAGTTTGACTATTTATATATTAAATATTCACTAAGTTGAATCTTTAAACTTATTGGTGTTATTTAATATGCATGTGGATGTATAAATATTGAGTTTGAATCTTGTATTATTGGAATTTAGATGTGTTGAGTTTGCAATGTTATTATTGAGTTTTTATTTATAGTTTTGTTGGACATTGTGTAATGACAAAGTTGTTGATTGGTCTTTTAATGAAAGTCGCTATAGTAATTATTCATTACTATGATATATATTGAGTAGTTTAATCCTATCTATTTTCCTGTATCTTTTGAATATGATAGATTGTGTTAGACACCAACTTAGTGAAAATTATTTATATTTTTTATTTTCATTATTATTCTCAAATTTTCATTCTTTCAATTGTTATGAGTTTCCTTGATTGAGTTATGAATTCAATTGATATACATGTATAAAATATAGTTTGTAATAATTTTAAAATATTATGTGTTATGCTCAGTATTGTATAAGTATAGGTAACTATTGTGAGTTTATTTTTATTGTAATTTGCAATTTTGGTTTCAAATAACAATTCTATAGAAATAATTTGAAATAAATAAAAATGAAATAATTAAAATTTAATTCCATTTACTAGTAAATATATGAAGTATGGTAGATAAAATTTCCTATTATTTAAGTTTATATTAGTTGAGGATTACCAATTTTTGGTGGATAATATACAAGAGAATATGTTTTAATACCAAGTTAGGAACTTGATAGATATGTTTATAAATCATGTTCATTAATGTATGATGTACCCTTTGTATCATTCTTAAGGTTCATAAATTTTTCCATATTATGTACCTGGTTATATTTGAAGTTGAATTTCATATGAAGTATGATTTGGTTGACATTGTTGAAATAAATATTAATTAGTAGTAGTGTTGGTTAAATATTCAATCAAACACAAAGTTGTCATTTACTATTATTATTTAATATCATTAAATATTTCATCAGTTATTGGTATAAGATGGTCTTCTCAAATGTAATATTATTAGAAGAATGTATTTACATGAGGAATAAATGAATAATGGATAAGAGGATTATCTCACATTCGAAGGAAAGTAATTAATATGTTTTCTTATTTATATGTATCATCATCTAGGGAGTTAAACTATAAGAGTATAAATTAATTGTATGCATTAGGATATTAATGCATTAAAGATGTTTAATTTGAAATTTATCCTACATGAGAGTAACCATTTAAACTAATTTTAATTATATTGCTTATTTTAAATGTTATATTGATCATGTGGCTCATCACTCGATAGTTAATAATTTACCACTTAAGGTTGGTTAATACTAAGTTTAAGGTTTTGCCTAAATAATGAAATATTGTCATCAATTCATATTTTTATTGCTAATAAAATTTGATGATAATAGATATAATAATCTCAGTGTTGTGACCCAACTCCTAAGGGTAATTATAACAACCTCAACATGTGGCACTGAGTAATCTTACAATTACTTTTGTAGCTTGTGTGTTCACTGTTGAATATTTAATGGTTATCATATGCTAACATGTCTTCTAATTATGAATTGTAATATTCATGGTTATTTTAAAAAATAATTTATGGCATAAAAATAAGAACACGATGGTAATTTGGTGTTTTTAATTACCAAGGAAGTGAGACATATATTTCTTCGAAAAGGAAATAATCATAGTTGATTAGAATAACTTTGGAGACTTTAGAATTTGCTTTAAATGATTTATATTAAAAATTAAATGATTTATTTAGACTAAATTACAAGATAATTCAAGATGTACATTATTCCTAGAATATTCAATTTTGTGAGTTATATTGTGCTAATTTATATAGCTTAGTAACATTGATATATCAATGGATAAGAGTCTTATTATGAATAACTATGAAAGGGATTAAGAAAATCATGTTTGATAGATTGATTCCTAATATATGTAATAAATTCTAAATATTATTCTTTCATATTACCATAATTGTGTCAAGATAATACAAAAATGGAACTCTTTGGATCATGTATAACAATTACTTATTGGACTAGTTTGATCATGTATGGTACTTATCTAGGGATAAGGATCATTAAACGATTTTATTAGGAAGATTAATAATACATTATTTAATTTTAATTTTATTAATGTGAAGTCATTTCTAATGTGAATTATTGTTTTTTGCTTAAAATAGTTTACATATCTTATGTTCTACCTTGATATTTCATTTTTATTACATCTAGTATGTTTTAATTTTATTTTTTTGATACATGGTAAAAATGGGGTTTTAAATGGTCAAAACCATTTTAAATCTTTGAGAAAACATATGCATCATAAAATAATAATAAATTAGGCCAGAATAAAAAAATTACCCCTAAATTTATATAATGGGATATCTACAATTAAGAAGATTGGATTGGATTTTACACCTAGGTTGTAAACTAATATAATAAGTAGGACAATTAATTATAAATGTAGAAAAATAATATTATAAATCCATACAAATATTAAATATAATATAACTATTGATATATAATGCAATAAATTTTAAACAATGATACTTAGTTGGTTTACTATATGCATGTAGGTTTACGTAAGAATATCCTAGAAGTGGACTAGAACATAATCTTGGAATAGTTTCAGATTCTATAAATATCATGTTTATTGCCTTACACGCTTGCATCAAATCAAGATAATTATGTCAACACAGGTATATAACTCTATCATAGGTGTATTGTACATAATATTAACTTGATATATACATGACCAACTATAGCATTCTAAGTTTCATGCCACCTTTATTTTGATGTCTTCATATCATGCCCATAGGATGTATCTCTTTTTCAAATGATCAAAACCTATCTCTTTACCCTCAGAGTGACTATGGGAATAATGGGTTAGTGGGATCATAGTGTTGAGATAACCCCAAAGATTCCTATGTGAGTGGGACCTACCTACATAGCAAGTACTATGAATACGGATCCAGATTGATGTATTTCTCCCCTACATGTTGGCTTGTGTGTGAATAAAAGTGTAATGTGTGATAAGTAAAGACATGCAATGACCTAGCTTGTAAATTATAACATATGGATCATAGATAATACTTTTAATGCTTCATAACTATATAAATATTGATCTAATTATTGATATGTGCATAGGGGCAAACACAGAAGATATATAAAAACTCTTGATCATACACTTCTTGTTCATATATAAAAACTTTACCACATATATTTAAAAATAAAATATACATTATTAAATTCCAAAAATATTATAAAAACATTAAAATATGTTAGTCATAGGATATATGACCAAAACCCCTTTTAGGCCTTAAGGAGACATAATTCACTTATGCCTTCATTAGCACACATTACCCTTTGAAATCCTTCAAAAAATATAAAACTTATAAAATGGTAGGAAAATATAATATTTCACTCAAATATATCCATACTAATATCATATTAGTTCCATGACACCTTTTAGCTCCAATCACCACTTGAAGCATGCCACTAGTACTGTTCACAATTAGGCTTATGCATACCCTAAAAGTCTATCTTGAGAAACTAAAACATATACTTAATTTTGCCAAAAAAACCATGGAAAAAATCACATATTTAGAATATAAATTATCTTAGGGTTATCGATACATTATTTATGCTTCATAACCTATGGAAAAGGACTCAAACCCTTCCCTGTAGATAGCTCACTCAGAATTACCAACTAACCTCAAAACATAGTCATATAAACTTGAACCTATGACACCTATAAAAACACAAATAAGAACTTAAAATGAATTAATATAATATAAAAATATCGTATAAACAATATAAAATAAAAATATCATAATGTTTAATGGAAATATTGGTCTTGCAAACCAATCTTATGATCTCACTATACATAGACCTCACTAAGCAAGACAAGTCAACATGGGAGCAAATTTCTGATTATATATAATGATATATAAATATTATATAAAAAATTAACATGTAATAAATGTATTTAAAAACATTTTAATTCAATTTTATTCATCCCTAATCCATGATAACACATCCCTAATCAACTTATCATTTCTACTTGGGTTTCTCACTATTTGCACTATTAGGTCTGTTAGCAAGTAATAAACTTGTGTGACAATTTTAACACCCATAAGGTATATAACATACATATGAGCCATTATTTACATCAAATAAAAGTCTCAATATTAAACCTTCATCCATTTATCAACTTTGAGGTGGTCAACTCTAACTGCTACAATAAATCTTTGAGAAGCAAGGCCTTTCATGTAGGGTCCACTCACTCACCTGACAAAAGCACACTTGGATGTGCCTAGGATACTTTAATACATTATTTAATATATTTTATATTAATTTTAGACAATTTTTGGCTGTTTTTATCAATATATTTGACATTGGATCAATTTTAGGGTTTTAGATAGGGTTAACACTATTTCTAGTGTTAATGATTATTCATAAATGACAACCCCTCATTTCCAAAACTAATACTTGGAGATATTATATCAGATAATTAACCATATATACTAAATATATGAAGTTCCCATGCATAGACTAAACATTCCAATGAATACTTTAAAATCTTCTCAAGTTGAGAATCCTTCATTATGTGCACTTGAGAGACTTCAAATCCACTTTTCATGTCTTTTTTTGAAAAATTTGACCTCAAACTTGTTCAACCCACCTAGGAATATATATCACACTACTTAAAATTATAAAAAAGTCATTATTGTCATGAAATATTAATCTCATGCCTCATTCGGCCACCATTTCTCTATCTTTTTCCTTTGTCCTTGAACTCCAAACTACATTAGGTCTTGAAACTGACCTTTAAGCCTATTTTCATGAAATTTCCATATAAATTACATTATCGCACACATTATAAAATTATCAAAAAATTTCAAACATCCTTTATATTCCTTGACAAAATATAATGATGCCTTATCAAGCCAATCAGGGTTTAGAGGTGGTCTATTTGGATAATACGTCTATAGGTCTTACCCCTATAGGCTCACTCAGAGACTCTCATGAGTGTTTCAATGTATAATATTTATGATTTAAAAACCTCATAGAACCTCCTATACCTATATATATCCATCTCACTAGGCCACCAAGTTCATACCTTCTCACAAGGTCTTTTCATGTAATAACCGGTGTCATGACTAGGCTTCTCATGCTCTTGAAACTTGATAACTAGCTTTGAAACACTTATTGATGATATTATACCTTGATCACATGTATTATATGCTCATAAATCATTTTCATACCTCTCAATGATTATATTAAATAATAAAATTCTTTAATTACCTCATGAATAACTTTGTTGAGGATATTTGACATCAATGACAACATCAATGCCAACCTTGAATAATAGGAAGAATGATAAAAGAATATCCCCCTTTGTCATTTATGGAAAAACATACTATATACTAAACATTCTTGTATCCCCATTTTGGTCTTCCACCCCTTTTGACATAAATGACAAAGTGATGTTTGTAACTCCTTAGATCACACTCCTTACAAAAAAATACTCAACACATAAGACTTATGAGTTTATGACAAATAATACAAACATGCTACCCATATCTCTATTCATACCTTCTTATAACAACTCATCATTTCATGGAGATAATGAGCATGATTATCTCACCCTACATACTTGAATTGTTCAAATATTGTTAGGGGGATGAATTACACCTAGTTCCTATCTTAGGATTTCAAAAGTCACCTTTTGAAGTGGTTTGGTCAAGATGTATGAAATATGATCCTATGTATAAACATATTCAATTTTAACACTTTGCTCACTTATATACTCTCTTATAAAATGATACCTAATGGGAATTTGCTTGGTTCTTGAGTGAATTACAATATTCATTAAGGCAGTTATAACACTTATATTATCACAATAGATAGGATTAGGACCATCATACTCCACCTTATAGTGTTTTAGGGTTTGTCTCATCTATAATACCTAAGTGAAATATGAAGATATTTCAATTTACTTAACCTCACAAGTGGACAAAGCTACTGATGGTTTATTCTTTCTTATCCATGAAACTAGGCATCCATCTATGAATAAGGCTCCTTTAGTGGTAATATTCCTATAATCCATACGTCTTTCTCAATCTACATCTATGTAGGATGTCAAATTAAAATACTTACTTCTTGGATACCACAATCCATACTCCATAGTCCCCTTCAAATACTTAATAATCATTTTGATTTATTATAGATGATTTTGTTTTGGTTCTACTTGAAACCTTCCAACAAAACTTACTATTTACATGATGTTAGGTATAGAAGTAGTGGTCTACAACAAACATCCAATCATTGACCTATATGACATTTTATTGACCCTTGAATACTCATCTTCCTTGCTCAACTTAAATCATGTGATCATGGGTGTACTAGCTTCCTTATAATCTTCCATCTCAAACTTGTTAAACATATCTCTTATGTACTTATCTTGTGAGATTAATATGCCTTTTTTAGATTGAGTGATTTGTAACCCAAGAAAGAACTATAGTTATCCTATCATGGACATTTTAAAATATTTATTCATCACTTATGTAATGGGCTTAGTCATATTCTCATTGTTTCCACCAAATATGATGTTATCCACATAGACAAATACTATCATATTATGGTCATATTATGTCTTGATGTATAAATTACTATCTACAATTCCTCTTTCAAATCATTGATCCAACATATACTTATCCAACCTAGCATACCAATCTCTAAGGGATTGCTTTAGACCATAGAGAGCATTTTTCAATCTATAAACATAGTATTTATCATATGATAGTGAAAACCCTTTAGGTTGATCAATGTTCACTTCTTATTCTAAAATCCCTTTAAAAAAGGTAGATTTGACATCCATCAAGTTTACCTTGAATCCTTCATATGCTATAAATAATCTGATGGCCTCCATTATTTCTACTGGTGCAAATGTTTCCTCAAAGTCTATCCTTTTAACTTGTGAATATCCATTTCATACCAATTTAGTCTTGTTCCTAGTGACTTTTCCATCTTCATTTATCTTTTTTTTAAACACCCATTTTGTGCGAATGACATTCTTGTATTTAAGCCTAGTAAATAGTTCCCAAGTCTCATTCTTCTCTATTTTGTCTAAATCCTCATTCATATCACCTATCCAAAATTTATCCTTTCTTGCTTCTATAAGACTCTTAGGTTCAATCTTAGATGATAGAGTAAAATTGTCTTTATTTAGATTACTTACCAATCTTCTCCTTATTTGAATACCTGCATTCTTATTGCCAATGATTTGAGATTCAAGGTGATGTCTTTGAATCTATCTTGAGGGTCCTTTTGAGTCCTATCTCTCTTCAAATTATTATTCTTCCTCATCAACCTCTATAGCTTCCTCTTCATTCTTGAAGTCCATATTCTCTAAAGTGTTGTTTGAATGTGAATGAGATTTCTTTGTCTCATCAATCTTGACATTGGTGGTTTCATCTATATTTTTTAGTCTCTTGTTATAACATCTATACGCTGATTTCATTGATGAGTATCCTAAAAATATGCTTTCATTAGATCTAGTGTCAAACTTTTAAATTCTTCATCTCTTTTGATGAAACATTTTTCCCCAAACACTCTAAAATGTTCCACATTGGTAGGTCTACCCTTCCATATTTCATAAGGAGTTTTGTTTCCATTAGTTATTATCTATGTTCTATTTAAAATGTAGATAATAGTGCTTAGTTCCTCTCTCTAATATCAATTATATAGTATATACTCATTTAGCATAGTTCTAGCCATCTCTTAAACTATCTGATTTTTCTTTTCTACTACCAGATTTTATTTAGGTGTCCTAATTATTGAGAATTGCCTCCTTATTCCATGAATCTCATATAATTCATCAAACTTATTGGACCAAAAATCTCCTCCTCAATAATATCTTAGTCACTTGATCATCACATTCTTCTCATTCTCAACAAGATCCTTGAATTCCTTAAGCTTGTCAAGAGCTTCTAATTTTTCTTTCAATAATGCAACTCAAGTGATTATTGTGTAATCATCAATGATTGAAATGAAGTAGATATCTCTTCAAATTCTTTGAAATCTTGTATTCCCACAAATATCAATGTGTATTAACTCTAATGTTTTTTTAGAGGATAACTCCTTGAATTTGATCCTTGTTCTAGTATTCTTACCATGTTGGCATGCCTTCCAAAGTATGTTTGTAGGTTTGATGATCTTAGGCATGTTATTCATAGACTTCATAGTGATAATATTTACAAGGTTTTTAAAGTTTAGGTGACCTAATATTTTTTACCATATCCAAATTTAATTTATCTTGCTCATGAAGCATCTCTCTTTCTTGATCTCATTCAATACATATATGTTTTACTTAGTCCTCTTAGTATTGGAAATTAGTATTCCTAATTTGGCTCTCCTTATCCCACACCATTTATCATAAAATTTTAGTGTGTTTCCTTAGTTACACATTTTAGTTGCACTAAGCAGGTTATGTTTCAAAGCTTCCACATTCAATAGATTTTGTGTTTTGGTCTTTTTAGTGTCCAAACTCAAGACACCCTTGCCAACTATATTGTAAATTAAGTTGTATTCAAGACTCAATGTCCCTACAACATTATTATTTAATGAGATGAAATTATTTGTCTCCTATCATGTGGCTTGATAAACCATTATATATATATATATATATATATATATATATATATATATATATATATATATATATATATAACATTTAATGCCTTCATCTTGAATGTGAAAGGCAGTCTGAGCTACTATATAATCCTTTGTTATTCTTTTCCTCCTTAGAAAATAGTCCATCTTGCCTTTTGATCTCAATATGATCCATCCTAACTTGCCTTAGCTGCCATACCAATGTTTGATCCTTCTTATGCATTCTAAGAGCTTCATATGTATTGTTTAATCTTATGAGCATCCAAACTATATTATAGTAAAATTATTTTAATATGTCATATATTGTGATAAATGTAGAAAACAACATTCATGTATTTACCATAGTTCCATGATGACTTATCCTTTATTATATTAGTCTATCTAATTGGTCTTTTAATTTTAGTAATATTGACTTGTTTTGAGTTCTCATTATTTTCTTTAAAATTTCTCATTTTTTCTATGAGTTTATCATGCTCAACCTTAAATGAATCTATCTCTATCTTTAACTAGTCATACTCAACTTCCTTTGAGTGAAACCTTTGGTTGACCCATTCTAACTAACTCTTGAGATCCTTGATAGCCTTCTTTTGATGTTTCAAGTCATCAAGATCACTTATGATCTTAGCTTCAAATTATACTATATATTTCCATTATTTAATGTCATATTATACTTATTTATCATACATGGTGTCTTCTCATTATTCACAAGATAATATTATGATTCTTAGGATCACCTTCAAGCTGTTAGACTTGCCTGAAAGGACTAGGATCTGATGCCAATTTTTAGAATCAAAATGACTGAGAGGGGTCTGAGTCATTATTGAAATTTTTTTATAACTTTACTTTATCATTCATGAAATATCAAAACAATATAGTGAACTAGCAACACATTAAGAGCCATTACCATGAGCGAAGAGCATAACACATAGAATAATTATTTGAGTGAAAAGCCCATAAGTAAAATAAAACCAAATAATTATTTAAATTTAATAATTTATTATAATACAAAAATAAAGATATAGTCGAGCACCAAATTCACTTGGAGCACCAATCCCATCTAGCCAAACAACCACTTGACTAGGCTTTAACAAGCATATACTTGAAAGGTAGCACCAACCCCCTAGATGACTCATCACCAAATATTAAAAATTATTTAATTTATAAAATTAAATAAATTATTTTTCTAAACTAAATTATTATGACCACCTCTTCACACACTTAGCCCTCTCAAAACTCACTTTTAGGATCCTTCACTTAACTAGGTCTCTTCAAGATAGATTAGGTCATTTGAACTTGATAGCCACCTATAATAACCATATTATATCTTAAATATAGTTTATATTTACTATTATTATGGTCTAAAATACCTCCTTTATCTCTGTAAAGTGTTATATCTTCCTTTTTAACTCACACAGTCACTGACTAGCAAATTAACACTATTAGGCCTTGTTATTATAATAGGCTCTTACTCATAAAACTATTGGTCAACCAAACACACTTAAACAATTCTATTTACAATAAAATAGGCCTTATTACATTCCAAAAAAATTAATAAAACATTAAAATAGGTCAATCATATCATATAAGACCCAAATCCCTTGTAGGCTTTAAGGAGACCTAATTCACTTAGGCCTTCATAAGCACACATTACCCTTTAAACTCCTTGGAACACTCTATAAATTATAAAAAACAAGTAAAATATAATATTTCACTCAATTATAACCCTAATAATCACATATTATTTCCATTACACCATTTATCTCCAATCACCACTTGAAGCACACAAGTAGTACTGTTCATAATTATGTTTGTGCATACCTAGAAAGTTTATCTTGAAAAACTAAAGCATAAACACAAATTTTTAAAATAAACATGGAAAAAAATAAAATATTCATAATATAAATTAACTTATGTTTATCACTAAATTATTTATACTTCACAACTTTAATAAAAAGGACTCAAACCCTTCTTTGCAAATAACTTACTCAAAACTGCCAATTAGCCTCAAAAACACATTCATGAATACTTAAAATTTTCACACCTAAAAAATAATAATAAATAACTTAAAATTAAATATTATGATATAAAAATATCCTAATACCAACCTAAAAAATAAATATCATAATCTCTAATAGCAATATTGGTCTTGCAGACCAATCTCATGATCTCATTGTACACAACCTCACTAAGCTAGACAAGTCAACTTGAGAGGAGATTTTTGATTATATATAATGATTAAAAAATATTATATCCAAAATTATAATGTTATATATGTATTTAAAAATTTATTAAATCACTTTAATTCATCTCTAATCCATGATAACACATCCCTAATCAACTTCTCACTTTTGCCTGGGTTTCTCACTATTTGCATTATTAGGTCTCTTAGCTACTGGTCAACTCGTATGACCATTTTAACACCAATAAGGGATATAAAATTAATATAAACCAACATGGAAATAAAATAAAATATAAATATTCAATATTCATCCACTTATCAACTTTTACTTGGTCAACTCTAACTGCTACAATAAATCTTTAAGAAATATGGTCTTTCCTATATAGTCCACTCACTCACCTAGCAAACCAATCACATGTGAAGGTGACTAGGAGAGTTTAATATATGAATAAATTGTTTTTATAGTCATTTGAGACCATTCTATTATGTTTTGATCAATATCTTTGGCATTGGGTCAATATTAGGGTTTTAGAGAGGGTTAACACTATTTTTGGTGTTGTTGATTATTCATAAAGGACTACCCATTATTTCCAAAAATAATACATGGATATATTATATATGACCCTTCCTCATCTTATCTTAGGTTCCCAAAAAAAGGTTACACATCCTAATGAACACTTGATAAACCTTCTTAAGTTGAGAACACTTCATTTTGTGCACTTGAGAGACCTCAAAACACTTTTCATGTCTTTTCTTACAAACTTTGACCTCAGAGTTGGTTGGCACACCTGGAAAAATATATGACACCAATTAATATTCTCAAATGATCATTCTTATCATGAAATCTAAATATTACACCTCATTTGGCCACCATTTCTCTCTTTGCTTGCTTAGTCGTTGACCTGTAAACTACATTAGGTCTTAAAACTAACCTTTAGTCATATTTTCATGCACTCTCCACCTTAATTACATGCTCACACAACATCCTAAATTCTCAATCAATTTAAAAAGTCATTTATATGACTTCATAATAGATGATGATGCCTCATTAGTCCAAGTAGGGTCTAGAGGTGGTCTATTTGCATACTGATTATGTAGGTCCTACACCTATGGGCTCACTTTGAGACTATAATGAGTGATAAAATAACTCATATTTAGGTAATAAAAACTCATACAACATTTTATGACTCTATGAATCCATATCACTAGGCCACCAAACTCATACCTTCTCACATGGTCTCTTCATGCAATGACTAGTGTCATGACTAGGATTCTTAAGCTCTTGAAAATTGATAACTAAATTTGAAACACTTGATAATGATCTTATACCTTGTTCACATGTATTAAATTCTCCTTAGACAATGTCATACCTCTCAATGATGAGATCAAACAAGAACATTATTTACTAACCTCATGAACACATTTCTTAAGGATGTTTGACATCAATGACAACATCAATGACAAGTTTTAACAACAAGAACAATGCTCAACACATAGATGTTGTATAGTGGATAACTATTGAGGCCATACCATTTTTACATGCCCATACCGAATTATAAAATTTATAAAATATAAAATTCATGCCTCTATGATATATTCCCACTTATATGTCCCCATTTTTGAGGTGAGGGGAAGTATAATATGGTGGTTACCTTACATCAAAATGATAATATAACCATATAATTTGTGTATGGATCATGTAACATATATGATAAACATGTCTAGGTAGATATAACATTGAGGTATGAAGTATATGGTCACATCAAGCTATAACCTGGATGATATAGACATAGTATTGTATAGAGAGTAACATTATAAAATAACTTAAAAGAAATGCATAAGTAAATGTTCCAAGGAGACCTCATACAAGGGTAATATTCAAATGATTCAAAATCAAAGGGACATGTCTTGGTCAAATGTCTACAGAGCATAGAATTACATATTTAAATATCTATAGAACAAAAAAGACATATTCAAATATATAAATAAGTAAACAAAGGCATGGTGGAAATAATAAATGGAGCATATTAAACTCTTAACAAAGTAAATAAAATGTAAAAAAATATCAAGAAATAATAAAATTCAAGGAAGTTCATAAATGAAGTTAATAAATAAAGGCAACCAACATGAATATAACATACTAGTTCCTACAAATATGTTTTTTCAACAAATATTATGTACATAGCATATCAAGTAAATTTTAAAGGTATAATCTTGGATATAGACATGTGAAACTATCTACTCTTAAATATGAAAATGGAAAGTTATCATATAATAATATACCCTAAGTGTATCATGATCAATGAGGTAAATTCCCCTCATGTACTTATGATGTGAATATACGTTGGGTCCAACATCTATATGTCCATATATCACATTATTGGGTATGTATATATCACACACAAATGAAGCATGAAATATATGTGTATATAGAAAATAATGATATGACATATAGTAACATGGAGAAAATAACAAATGTATAAGAAATAGTACAACTAGGAACATGCTAAATAATTTTCGTATTTTTTTATTTTTTGAATGTTTTTATATTTTATTTTTTGGTATTTTTTGTAATATTTTCTGATGTTTATAACCAAAAGTGGGATGTAGTGGTTTTAGGTTCACCACTACCAAATGTCCATTAGATCCAAATATTGATCAATATGATTCTCATGCATTCTATGATATTGGAAATAATATTTTGTTCTTATTATAGGTTCTAAAGGATGCAATGTGATCAAATTGTGTTTAAGAATAACCCTTACAATTGCACATGGACTTGTATTGGACTTTTATGTATTATGTAAATCATTTATTATAAATAGTATCTCTTTAAACACTTAATTTTTAAATGATGTTTTGTTGACCACAACATTGGTAGAAGATACAAACATATTTGTATTACTAGCACATTTTTAATTTTTCATATTTAAAATCTAATTTTACAATGATTCATGTATCGATCTAAATATTGGATTTTCTTTTGTATCTCTTATCTAGTGATGGTATTTCAATCTATAATCATTTGAATAACACAAACATTGCTATCAAAAATTTACTAATCATAACCCCACCATAAATAATAGATGTGGGTGGTTTGGGGGTTTAAGGAAGGCCACATGATTACCTTCATTTGAAACCATAATATGGGCCACCTTACCCACTATAAGAGTGATAAAATATACCTATTTATAGGTATGGTAACCATCACCCTCCTTAGGGTTAGAAAGAATAAAAGGATTTGTTCCATCCATTTGAAATGTTTTAAATATTGAAATGAGGACAAGATAAAAGAGATTAAAAATTTTGAGGAAAGAATCATTATGATATTTTGTTATTTTGATGTTGAAATCAATCATATTTTTAAAGCAAATATTAATAGATTATAAATTAAAAAAACCATAGAACACACTAGGAGTCGCATGCAAAGACACAAAGTTGGGGTTCATCAAAATTTTAACCCTAAATTTAGATAATGGGTCATCTAAGTTTAATAAAATTATATTATATTTTAGAAAAGAGTGGTAAACTAATTTAATAAGTAGGCCAATTAATAGAAAACATAGAAAAATATTCTATATCAATACAACTATTAAAGTACAATAAAACTATTGATAGATATTGACATAAATTGGAAATAATGATACTATTGATGGTTGTTCTATGCACACCATAAAAACCTGATGAGTTAGCCTCTATTGTTTCATGAATTACGAATGAATATTCACTCTATGTCATGAGTTCTAGGGTATTGGGTTTTTTAAACAACTTGTTGGTGGAATAATGATGAGTGAAGTATTTTGTTTACCGTAGGTGGCTTAGTTATGGATGAGTCTAATTCTAATAGAGATGGGTGGATTGATTATGGATCTAACCTAATGTAGATAAGACCAAAATAAGATTAGAAAAAGAGGGAATGGTAAGGTAAAAATGGAGGATTGGGTTTAATCACAATGAAATCTTTATAATGTTGATAAGTGTTGTCATTGATGTCATTTGATGTCAAGGTTGATGTTATTGATGTTAATATATAGGTTAAAAAGAGAATTTTAAGGTAACCTAATGATTATTATATTGTCTATTTTCAAGTTTGTTACATTGGTGTGATAATTTTGTCTAGTGAGTATAGGTTAAGCATGTTTAAATTCAAATCTTTGAGTACAAGGTGTCTTGAGAAGCCTAGTCATAACAAGCATAGTCATATCATGAGCATGTGCTCGAAGAGCATGAAGAGGTTTTTGAATAGGGATGACATTGGTTGAGGAACATGTAAGGCATGATATCAAGGTGTATAATCATGAAAGAGTGTTTTAGGATCATTTTTCAAAATTTTCAAGTGTTTGAACCTATTAATAGACTTCAGAAGGTTTGTACATAAGATGCCTAGTCTTGTGCATGAAAGAGCATGGTGACCTGGTGAGATGAATGCAAAGAGGTATAAGAGGTTATATGAGTTTTTTTTTTAAATTTGTATGAGGAATTGGAGTACTCATTATATTCTTAGAGTGAGCCTACAACGGTAGGACCTACCAACTTAGTATCCAACTAGACCACCTCTAGACCTTGCCTGACCTAATAAAGTGTCCATGAGGAGTTGTCATGGCCTATGAAGGATGTAAATTAGTGTTTTATCATGAAATATGTTTCTTGAATTTGTATATTAGGTTTTTAATGCTGGAGAGTTATCATTGATGACATAGTGATGCCATAGAGATGTCCTAGTGAGTGGATGAAGTGCCTTGATAGTCTAAGTGATAATGATAAAGTGTACAATGTGCTTTTCCTAGTATGTTTGAAGTATGATTGGTTAATATTTAGTTTTGGGATGTTTATATATGTTAAATGATGATTATGGAGTATTAATCATGTGAAAAAGGTCCTTAATATTTTTTTGATTCTTTTAGTGATTATGTGTATGAGTGGATTTCATCTGGTTGATCATATTTTTCATCTATACACTTTGGGTCCAGTGGCAGAAAATATGAGTAGGTAGTTTGATGATGTTACAATTTCCATGTGTAGATGAGTCAAGAGGAAATTTTCACATGGCTTCATTCATTATTGTTGCTATTTATTATGTACTAAATCCCAAGTCATGTACCTAAGCATGTTAAAAGACATGCAAGTACAAAGTTGGGGTCCCAGGCATTTTGACAGTGTTTTCCCATACTTATCCAAATTTTCATGGGGAAAAAAAGATATAAGTATGAATTTTTATGGTGTCATATCTCACACATGTGGTTATTTCAAGAGAAGGTGATCATATGGGTTTATTCAATTTTGATCATAGTTTATTTTTACTAAATTTTAGATCTTGTGTTGAAGCGAGGAAAAATTTATGCATGTTCAAATTTGGTGTCCCAAATAAGTTATAACCATAGTTGGCTATATGACAAAATATTTTGAGAAGGAATTTTAATGGTGATATATCTTAATCATATGAGGGTTTCAGGAGTAAATTATTATATAGTTAGATTCTCCTATGTAAGGATATCATATGGTCCAAATTGAATATCATGTGTCTAAGTGTAGTAAAAGTTATTTTGGTATAAATTTGGCCTTATAGGTAGATAAGCAAGGTTCCCATAGTCAAATATACAAGAGGTAAACTTTGAGTAAGTCTCAAGGAGATCAATGGAGTGTGTTCGCTCCAAGATGTTAGGAAATAGTGAAATGGAAAAAAGTTTATGTTGTTTAATGGCTAAACAAACATAAAGGATAAATATAAATGGTGAGTAGGCATCTGTACATATTGAATGAATGGTGCACATTACATAATAAATTACTAACTGATCCATAGAGATTGATGTTTCATATTAAGTCAACACTGTAAGGGTACACAAGATGAGGTCTAAGTGACTTAGGTTTAACATTTGATAATTAGCTCCTATGAATTAAAGTAATGGAAAGATCAATGGTGTGTAATTGAGCATCAAGGAAATGAGATGAAACTAATGTGGTCAAAGTTTAATTATCACCATTTACATTTAAATATTTGAACTTAATAAATGAAAAGCTAGTCTATGGTTTTTAGACCATAACATTTGATCTAGGAAAAAGTTTCTCATTATATTAAAATAAAAGATGAAGATGAGTCCATGGTACATCCATTAAACCTAGTTTGAAGGTCTGACTATTTGTATAGTCAAAATTATTTATCTCCAAAGTTGATTGTGTGTTCATGCTTATTCTACAAGTGAATCAAGAAGAGTAGTTGAAATTATTTTGATGTTGTTTTGATGTCTCATGATGAATAATCTATTGGGTAGTATTTTAAACTCCACGAGGATGTTATATATGCATCATTAATGATTTGACAATCATATGAAGTATGAACAAAGGTTTATATGGTGATTGTGTGTTTATTTATGGTGACTGTGTGCACAAAATATTGATTGAGCTTACACATAAGAGTGCAATGATGAATTTAAGAATTGGAGGATGACTAAAGGGTCATGTAGTGTGGACATATACATTTGTAATTGGTCTTATGTTCTTTTTTTTATGATGTGCTAAATGGGTGAATAGGTATCCATAAGACCTATAAGAGCTACAAGGGCCTTATTAAAAGGTGTAACTACTTAAATGTGACCCATATATGATATGACCAACCTATGAAGTTTGTATTATGCTATGTATTTGTGTGATATATGCCTTAATGGATAAGTCGTGCCTAATGGCTGACCAAGGTGTTGATTATCAACTATACTCTATCAATAGTGAAATCAAAGATGGTGATTTCTAGACTTTGAGTGTGAGACAAAGGAGATATTTAAGAGAGTCTTGTGTGTGTGAATTATGGATTGAGGTAGGGGCAGAGTGCCATATGGATGAGTTGAAGAGTATAAAAAATTGAGGACTATTTGTATGACATGTTAGACATATTTCTATTGGTATAATAATGCTCTTGTTATTTAAGTTGTAGACTCACAAAAGGCAATTTGAAAGTCTCAATATGAAGGAAGAAGATTATGTGGCATCCTTTTTGTAGAAAGTTGATGAGACTGTGAACATCATTAGAGGTCTTAAAGATAATATTGAAGAGGATACTATATTCCAAAAGTTATTTATGTCTATATCTCTCAAGTTTGATCCAAAATTAGTTGTTATAGAAGAGAATCATAATCTTACTTAGGTGAAGATGGATCAATTGCATGAAAACCTTATTGTAATGAGATGCGATTAAATGATGATATACTACCAAATAAATAAGTTACATTAAAAATAGATATGAATCCTAAGAATAAGTTAAAAGGGAATAAATCCAAAGAGGATGACATATATGATATTGATGATGATGAGATAGTTACTTTGAGTACTAGGAAATTGAACACAGTCTCAGGAAAGTAAAAGGTTAAACTACCCTTCAAATGTTTCAATTGTGGAGAGATAGGACATTTTGCTCAAAAGTGCTAGCATAATCATGAGAAGAAAGTTGATGAATACCATGGTAAAGGATACGGTGAATAAAAAAATACATACATGAAGAAAGGATTAAAAAATTATAAAAAATAAGAAGAATTCCTTCAAGAATAAGAAGAGTCTTTACACCAAAACAGATTGAAGCCCATCAGATGAGAATGAAGATAGTGACTCAAAATATGATAATGAAGATGACGGGCTTGATAAAGATGAATCTATGTTCATGAATAATGAAAGGAGTTTCACACATCATAACGTGTCTACTTGGACTAATTCAGATGATGATGAAGATGAGGTGGATTGTGAGATTGTATTGGTGAATGTTCTTAAAGAACTAAAGATTGAGAAAAAGATATATAAGAAGATGAAATCTAAACTCAAGGATTATGGATAGTAATTTAGTGTGTATGAACAAATATTTAATTAATAAACCAAGGAGCATGAAGATATGATCAATCATCTCAGTTGTCAATTAGGAATTCTATCTACAAGCCTAAAATCTAAAGAAAATGAATGCTCAAGGTATATTTATGAAAATGAGTCTTTAAAATCAGAGCTAGAAAAGATAACTAGTAAGGTGAAGACATTTTTGAGATTTGAAAAGGGATCATGTGATATTGACAATATTTTGAGTGGTAAAAATCATGCTAGTGATATAAATGGTCTAGGATATGAATAAGAACAAAATAATGTAACTCAAGACAAGATGAATAATAATGTGAATAAGGACAATTGTTAGATAAGGAATGAAGGTGCTATTAGAATGAACATAAATCAAATTAGATAACCAAATTGATGTAGGGTCATCAGGAAATGATGTCAATTTGTTACTGTATAAGTGTATTTAGTCATAAAACATTATTTTGAAGGCATGAGAGTCAAAAAATAAGTATCTTAGTGTTTCTAGGTAGCCCTTTTGGATTTTCCTACCAAAATGGATATTTTAAAACTTGAATTTGATAAGTATGTTGAGTGCTTAGAGGAAGTTTCAAGGTGTTAAATGTTTTTTGTAGTGTCCTAAATGAGTCTAGGTTATTTGGTAAAGTGTTTTTATATACACCTCATGGAAAGGTGGCATAAATAGAAAAAAGTGAAATGTAATCTTCAAGAGTTAGTTACCAAGAATTAGTTGTGGAAAGAAGGTATTTCCCTATTTGTGACATTTTTTGGTAAAAATAGATAGTGAATCTCAAAATAGAAAAAAGGGAGCAAGTAGGTAGTAATTAAGGAGGGAAATTTTGGATATTTTAGTGATAGGGATATGGAGGTGGAAGAGTGAATACAAAATCCCTTGTATTTTATCCATGAGATAGACTAGTGATTGTATATATGTTTAAAATTTAATAAAGATTGAAGTATTTAAATGTTGTTTTTATTCCATGATGTTTTCATTGTTTCATAACTTTAAATTAATGTGGTGAGAATCTCCAAGCATTGGGAGACATCCATTTACAATGAAAGTTGCATAGAAATGTTGTCTACAGATCTAAATTCAAGATCTCTATATGTGAGCATAGAAGACTACAAATTAATAAGCAATGACATTTTAATCAAAAAAGGTATTGTGTGTTTTACAGGAAAGAAAATTTTAATGGAAATATTTCTTCATATATAATCATACAAGTGTTTTTACTTAGTAGGAACAAGTATATAAAGGTCACTATTTGTGTAGATCCTAAGTTAGAATACAATTTAGCATTTTGTATGCATTCACAAAATGAATTTTCAAGTGCACTATAGTTGAAGAGTAGAGGTAATATAGTGATAGAATTTTGTAAATTTCTGATTGTGTGTGTTTTGTAGCAATTGAATAGGAGTCAAGAGAAATAGTTGTGAAGGCCTTATCAATGAGAGATGATCAAGAAAACATTTGAGTAATAATGTGAAAAATGAAGTTACCACATCCTAAATATGTTGTATGACATTGTTATAAAGGTGATATAACCCTAAAAGAGGACCAAAAAGTTTTAATAAGGTGAAAATATATGCATACCCTATTTTGTTATGCATATTAATAAATTATGTAATAGTGAACTCATGAAATCTTGTTTGAAAGATGGAACAAAGCACAAATTGGAGGCTATAGTGATAAAATAACCTTGTGGAAGGTCATTTGGGAGTGATAATAACATTTAATGGACCATGAAAGGTATTTTATAAGTCTAATTAGATTTCTAACTCTGTTTGTCTTATGCACAAATAGTCTAAGTTGAGGAAACACTTTGAAACTCGAGTATAGAGTGGGTTCTAGACATGAAAAAGAATATTAAGATCTTAATAAAGTTGGATCATAGTTATACAAACCTCAATATAAAATTATAAGGTTTTAAAGGGATTAAAAATTCATGTAATCAATTTAGAGCCCTCTTAGGCCTTCACATAGTCTAAAAACCCTAAATTTGGGTAGAGGGTTTGAAACAGCCTTTATGAAGAAGTTCACTTGTCAAAATGAGACAAAATTGGTGGTTTGATATATCTTGACATGATTAAAGATATTTTCAAGGTTTAATGTTTCCTAGGAATCCATACGTATGGATATAAGGGTCTGTATAGAGAATAGGGATGAATTAGACCTAAAATGGTTAAAAGAAGAGAGGAAAAGCCTAGAAAAGGCAATTAGAAAAGGAGTTAAGTCTTAAAAATCTAGTAAAAGGTCATAATAGATAGAGGTTATTATAATATATGTTTATTTACTCAAATATTTATGGTTTCTATCCATACAAGGCAATTTGGTCAGAAAAAGGGCTTTTAAGAGTACTAAAAAAGGGAAGAGAGTTGCTTGAAAGGGTTTAGAGAAAGAATAAGTTGAGGGACAAGATGAGATGAATAAATCATGATCAAAATACTATATAAGGCTCATAATTACATCAATATAGTAAATGATAAGAGATGATAGTTTGAAAACACCAAAGTTTAGAGAATAGACATCCAAGAGAGGTTAGTGATAAGATGAAAGAAAGCCAATGAGTGGAAGTAAAGAATAAGATATATATTAAGAAAGGTAAGGGTATATGGGTCATAAATGTAGTGAGTAATTACTTAAATAAGGTTGGTATATGTGAATATCATGATGTCCAAGTCTTAATAGGTTGATATAATAAGAAAAGAGTTTAGAGAGTGAATGAATTAATTGTTAAATTATAGAGTTGATAAATTCGTTAGGAAAATTATAAAGATTGATGCTCTATATCATTTTGGTATTAGATAAACCAAGATTAATTGGGATCAAATCAAGGATAACCATAGACAAAGAATTTTTTTTTTGTTTGAGTTTTGATGCATGAATGAGATGTGTTGAAGTGTGCATGAAGGTTGAGAGAAGTTGGTAACATCCCTATATACAAGTGTGGCTTAATGAAGGAGAGAGATATTTAAAATCTAAAAGAAGAGATCATAGGTGATTATAGAGATAAAATGAGTCCTATATATAAGAGAAGAGGAGTCCCAGGTGAGGATAAGAAGAGAGACCTATTTGAGGTCAAGAGAGAGAAAGATAGGCCAATTGAATGGTAAAGATATGGCAAGTAAGTGAAGGCTTGTTAAAAAGAGGTATAGGTATAAATGAGACTAAGGAGTTGATATATATATTTAAAGAGATGAGGAAAGAGAGAGGTAATAATAAATAGATCATAATTGATGGGACAAGCTACCAAAAGAAGATGGTGCAAGATGACACTAAGAAGAGAATATAGATGGAGAAAGAAATTCAAGAGATGAGATAGTAGATGGATAATATATTGATTATGTTGGAGAAAATAAGAGAAATGGGAAGTCCATATTATGGATGGTTTATGAGGAAGGAAACTACTCAAGTGTCCAATCAAACTATTGATGAAGAGAAGAAAGTTTCAAGCAAAGAGAGAGGAGAGAAGGCGAAAGAGGTTGATTTCTAAGCAACTCAAGAGAGAAATGATGAGATAAAAAATGAGTGAACATCTAGGTAAGAAATTAGGAGAAGATAAATTGTACCTTGAGATGGAAGAGATATATTTTAGTGAAAAATAAGGTTATATTTATAGCTAACTAACTGAAAGGAAGGATAAATATGAAGTGGATCAGATCGATAGCCTCATTGAAGGCTTAGATATGGAGGTGAAATCGCATGAAGAAGGTATGAAATATTATTTTATGTTTTTATATGAAAGTTCAAATCAGTTATAAAGATAAATGATAGCCTTAGATAAGGCATTAAATGGAAAAGTGCTGGAAAAAGAAGAGGAAGTACAACTTGTAGCAGTTGAAGGCCTCATGAAAGAGGATAAAGAATAGATAGAATAAGCATTCAAAGTATAAATATATTAGATTGGAGATATAGATCCATTTGGAGGATTTAATCTCATGGAGATAGTAGGTTTGAATGATTTTGGCATTATTTTAGTTTAAAGTATGCAAATTGAAATGAAGGAAGGAGAAAACACTATGGTTATAACAGTGGTATGGGGAATCTATAGCCCATGTGATAGAGGGAAAGTTTCAAGAGTGAGTGCACATTCAATGCAAGATGATGAAAGCAAAAAATTAGGTAGAATAGTGTATGATAGAGGCAAGGTTGAGCACAAGGAGGAGCAAATGAGGTATGAAAGAGCAGAAAAAGATAAATATTATCTAGGTGATAAGAACTAGAAGACAAGAAAGAAGCACAACAATTGGATTAGAGCTCAATTTATATCTCCCCTAGAAGTATGATGTAGGGGCATCAGTAAATGATGTCAAGTTAGTCTTGTATAGGTTTTTTTATTCTAAAACATTTCTTATAAGGCATGAAAGTCAAAAACATAATCTCTTAGTGTGTCTAAGTAGCCCTTTTGGCTTTTCCTACCAAAAAGGAATATTTGAAAATTTAAATTTGATAGGTATATTAGGAGTGATTAGAAAAAGAGTCAATGTGTCAAAAAAAAATTATAGGGTCCTAAATGAGTCTATGTTATTTGGTAGTGTTTTTGTACGTACACCTCATGAAAAGGTGGCATAAGTAAAAAAAATTGAAATCTAATCTCCAAGAGTTAGTTATCAAGAATTATTTATGAAAGGAAGGTAGTTCCTTATTTGTGACAAGTTTTGGTTGAAATATATATAGTGAATCTCAAAGATATAAAAACGGGAGTAAGTAGTTAGGAAGTTAGGAGGGTAGTTTTGGAGGTTTTCGTGATAGGGTTACGAAGGGAATAGTAAATACAAAATTAGTTGTATTTTGTCCATGAGACAGACTAGTGATTGTATATATGTTTAGAATAAAATAAATATTAATGATTTAAATGTTGTTTCTATTACTTGATGTTCTAATTTTTTCAATACTTTAAATTAATGTGGTGACAATATCTAATCATTGGGAGACATCCCTTTAAATGAAAGTTGCATAGAAATGTTGTCTAGAAATCTGAATTCAAGATCTCTATATGGGATCATAGAAGACTAAAAATTAATGAATGAAGACAATTTAAACAAATAATTTATTATTATTTTTACAATAAATAAACCCTTAATGTAAAGAGTCTTTCATATATATGCATACAAGTGTTCACACTTAGTAAGAACAGGTATATAAAGGTCACTATCTGTGTAGACCCTATATTAGAATATAGTTTAACATTTTGTATGCATTAACAAAATGAATTTTCAATTGACCTATAGTTGAATATTATAAGTAATAAAGTGATATAATTTCATAAATTGATTATTATGTGTGTTTTAGCTTAATTTGAATATGGGTCAAGAGAAATAGTTGTGAAGTCCCTTTCTATGAGAGACAATCAAGAAAACATTTAAGTGTGTGAATAATGAAGTTACCATAGCCTAAAGGTGATATAACCCTATAATAGGACCATAAAGTGTTAATAAGGTTAACATATAATCATACCTTATTTTGGTCTATATATTAATAAATTGTGTAAGAATGAACTGGTGAAATCTTGTTTGAAAGATGGAACAAGGCATAAAGTGGAGAATGTAGTGATAAAATAAATTTTTTGAAGGTCATTACAGAGTGATCAGAACATTTAATGGAATATGGAAGGTATCTAAGAAGTTTAATTTCATTTCTAACTCTATTTCTCTTATGCACAGATAGTCTAAGTTAAGGAAACACTCTAAAACTTAGGTATAGAGTGGGTTTTAGACTTGAAAAAGAATACTAATAGCTTTGTAAAGTTGGATCATCATTATACAGACCCAAATATATAATTTTTAAGATTTGAAAGGGAGTAAAAATTCATGTAACTAATTTAGAGCCCTCTCGGGCCTACACATAATCTAGAAAACCCTAGATCAGGGTAGAGGGTTTCAAAAGGACTTTATCAAGAATTTAATTGGTCAAAATGAGATAAAATTTGTGGTTTGATATCTCTTGAAATAATTAAATATATTTTCAAGGTTTAAATTTGGTTTGGGATCCGTACATATGGATAAAAGGGTCTATGTAGAGAACATGGATGAATTAGACCTAAAAGGGTTAAAAGAAGAGAGGAAAAGCCTATAAAAGGAATATAGAAAAGGAATTAAGTCTTGAAACTCTAGGAAAAGGTCATAATGGATATATGGTATTCTAATATTTTTTGAATTACTCAAATATTGATGGTACCAGTCAATACATGGCAATTTGGTCAGAAATAGGGCTATTAAGAGTAGTAAAAAAGGGAAGAGAGTTGCTTCAAAGGGTTTAGAGAAAGAATAAGGTGAGGGACAAGATGAGATGAATAAATCATGATAAAAATACTATATAGGTTTCATAATTATATCAACACAATAAATGATAAAAGGTGACAGTTTAGAAACACCAAAGTTTATATAATAGACATCAAAGAGAAGTTAGTGGATAAGATGGAAGAAAACCAATGAGTAAAAATAAATAATAGGATATATATTAAGAAAGGGTAGTGTATAGAGGTAATAAAGGTAGTGAGGAATTATTTAAGGAAGTTAGTTTTATGTGAATATCATGATTTCCAAGTGTCAATAGGTTGATAGAATAATAAGAGAGTTTAAAGAGTGAATGCATTAATTTTTAAATTGCAAAGTTGAGAAATTGGTTAGGTAGAGTATAAATATTGATGCTCAACATCATAAATTCAATGAGGGCTGTAATATTTAATGGTTACTATTACATGTATAATCAATTTGGTTATATGGATAGATAATGTAATATGCCTTTTAGAAATAAGTTTGTATGGGACTGTGATTGGGGTCATTAGTCAAAAGGAGTAAGGAAAATTATATACTTCAACTATGTTGATGTGGGACACTTTGAAAACCATTAGCCACATAAATTTAGACAAGGTGAGTCCTCTTAAAAAAGTTGAGGTTATTTTGTTCATCATGACAAAAGACATATTGAAATTTTCTATCCAAACATGATAAGACAAACTATTTTTATATCAAGTAGTATGGTGTGCTACGATTGTGAACAGAGATGTCACATTTATAGATTCTATAAAAAAAGGCCATCAAGTCAAAATGAGTTCAGTCAAACTCCTAATGTGCAAGGTAGAAGGTAAGTCAACACATGGAAACTAAATCTGATAAGTGTGAGTCATGATAAGACTGAAGGTCCAAGTAATTTATTTTCTATGGTGGAGAATGTTTCATAAGTTGAAGAGTACCAATAGGTCTCATTATCTAGTCATGTTTAGAATGAAGAGATCAAGCTCATGGAGAATACCAAGATACTAGTTGGGGCTTATCTTGAGGTATGTATGGATCCAAGTGAAAATCCTACTATTGCTAAGCACGTATCATTTAAATAACATCAATTATCTCTACCTAATAATGAGGTTCCAAACCACAAGGTAGATTCTTCAGATGAAAAGGTATGTCATGAATATTTTTGGTCTCCATGTATTGTCAATCAAATTCTAGAATAAAAGGAGATAATTTTGTAGTGGTTGACCATGTTTCTTCTCTTAACCCTAAGATGAAGGAGAATAAATATTATGAGTTATGGGTAGCTCCTAGTTTCACACCATGGTAGAGAATTGCAGTGTAGAGGAGGTCTTTATATATGATTATTAAGGGACTTAGTTCAATGGAGAAGCATTTTTTTGGTTTCAATATCATAATTCCAATTTACACATAGACTTGTGTTGATCTTCAAAGGTCATTAGTTAAGGGGGAGGAAAAACATCATGAGTTTGCTCTATAGGTTTGTGAAGTAGTTCTAGTGTGGATTCAAAATGGGTGGTTCCAAGTGGCTTAATGAGGTTAATAAAAATTTTAAGAATATTTTGATTCTCAAAAATTTCTATACACTTCTTTTTTATATGCTCTAGGTGTTTTGTGGTCTAAAGGTATGTTTGTGTCAATTAAATATTTTTTAGTGCTCTCAGTTTTCTTAGTTTTTGGCTTAAGGGAAAGCATGCCTAAAATGGGTTATAGGAAGTATATTTTCCCAAATGTATGGTGACTCAATTTTTGGTCTATAAATGTATGATGGGTGTCTCTAGGTGTGCAAGAAGTTTCATAGGTATATGTTAACTAGAAAGAGATTTGTTGACATTGTTTTTGAGATTTTAGGGTTTTAGACTATTCTATAAAAGTGGTTTTCCTTATGATATGAGGTTTAATGCTTCTTAATATTTGGTTGGGATAAATGGGTTTTCAAATCAATATTCATAAAGAACTGAAGGTTTACGGTTTTCAATATATTCATGTTTTTGTTAAGATGGAGGCCTAAGTGGCTAATAAGTTTATGAAGGAAGTATGTTGTATAAGATGAATTTGGTGATCAAAATTGGTTTGATTGAGGGGGAATATGATATTAATCCATATATAAATTTTTAGGTCAAGAAGATGTATTTAATAAAAATTATGGGCTATGCATGTTTTAAGTAGGGTTACAAGGAGGCTAGATAGGCATATTTTAAAGAAGTAACTTTTCCTCAGTTTCTCCAAAAGATAAAGTAACTTTATTTCAAGTATAATTATCATGTTGGTTGATATCATGTTTCCTATTTGGTTAGTGGCATGAAGTTATGTTGGTGGTCCTTATGGTAGCTTGACAGAGGAGACTAGTGAGCCTATGTGGTGATTCTTCACTATGCATGGAGACTGAAGATGATTAGAAAATGAAATTTCTTAGAGTTCTTAGGGGGATACCTCTTAGATTTTTATTTATGTTTCCATTATATTTATATGGTTTTGTATGTTCTTTATTTATTGACGATAGTGCTTGGTTGAAAAGAGTGTTGGCAAAAAGCAAGAGGATATTGTCAAGATAAGAAGAAGAAGACTCAAGGTAAGGGGGAGTTTATATCATATTCATAAGATGGTCCTTTATTATTTGATAGTATATTTAAGTCCTTAGGATTATTTAGTTCCCACTTTATCATTATGTCAAAAGGGGAGAAAGTTCATGTTGTGAAAGTGCTTGAAAAGAGAGAAGAAAGGTGAGCTATATATTGTTATATATCATGGTTGTTGACATCCATGACAAAGGTGGATATTTTTGGATAGTTTTAAGTGATTCCATAATGATGTAATGGATGTGTCCTAGTGATTGGATGAAGTTCCTTGGTAGTCTAAGTGAGAATGACAAAGTTTTTAATGTGCTTGTCATAATATGCTTGAAGTATGATTGGTTGATATTAAGTTTTAGAATGGTTAAAGATGTTCAAGGATGAGTATGGAGTATTGATCATGTAAAAAAGGTCCCTAAGATGCTATATCAACTTTGAGTGCTTATTTTCATGAGTGGATTTCATCTAGACACTTTAGGTCCAGTGGCAGAAAAGTTGAGTAGACAATTTCATGATGTCATCATTACCATGTGTGGATGAGTAAGGGGGAAATAATACCATGAGTTTGTTCAGTATTGTACCTAATTATTATATGATAAATCTTAGGTCATGTGCCTAAGTTAATCAAAATATATTCAAGTACGAAGTTGGGCTCCTAGGCATTTTGATAGTGTTTTCCCATACATAGCCAAATTTGTATGAGATAAGAAAGAGATGAGTAGGCATTTTGATAGTGTCATATCTCACACATGTGGATGTTTTAGGAGAAGGTGATAATATGGGTTTTTTTAGTTTTGTGCCTAGTTTATTTTGACTAAATTTAAAATCATGCACTGAAGTGTGTAAAAATTTATGCATGTTGAAAGTTGGTTTCCCAGACAAGTTCTAAGCATAGTTGGCTCTGTGATAAAAGATTTTGAGAAGGCATTTTAATGGTGATATATCTCACTCATACAAGGGTTCTAGGATTATATTGTTATATGGTTTGATTATCATATATAAGGAGATAATATGGTATAAATTGTGGATCATGCATCCAAATGCAACAAAATTTATTGTGGTCTGATGTTGGCCTTCTAGGCAGATAAGAAAGGTTCTCATACATAGTTAACTATGCAAGAGGTAAAGTTTGAGCATATCAAGGAGATTGATAGAGTGTATTTTCTCTAAGATGTAAATAATTAGAGATATGGTAAGAAGTACACATTATTAAACAATTGAGCAAAGGTAAAGGATAAAGATAAATGGTGAGTAGGTGTCTGTACAGATTGACCAAATGGTATGCATTGCATAATAAAAAAATGACTGATCTATAGAGATCGATGGTGCATACTAAGTTAACATTATAAGGGTGAAAAATATGATGTCAAAGTGACTTATGTTAAATATTTGAACATTGGCATATATGAATTAAAGTTCAAATAAGATTAATGGTGCATAATTGATCTGACTAATGAGGGCACATGATACATGCAAAGTGGTCAAAGTTTAATTGTGACTATTTACATTTAAATATTTCAATTTAACAAAGGAAAATCCAATCTATGGTTTTTGGATAATAACTTTTGATCCAATATTAATTTTTTTATGCTATAAAAATAAAAGATGAAGAGGATTCTATGGAACATCTATTTAACCTAGTTTGAAGATTTGAGTATTTGTATAGTAAAATTTATTTAGCTCCAAAGTTGATTGTGTGTTTATCCTTATTTTACAAGTGACCCAAAAAGAGTAATTGAGATTATTTTGATGTTATTTCGATGTCTCATGATGAATCAACTATTGGGGAGTTTTTAAGACTCCATGAGGATGCTATATGTGTATTGTGATGGATTATCTAATCATATGAAGTATGAACAAATGTTTAGATGGTGATTATGAGTTCATTCATGGTAACTATGTGCATAGAATGCTGATTGAACTAGAATAGAAAGCTACAATGATGATTGTAATAATTCCAAGATGACTAAGGGGTCATGTAGTGTAGACCTATAAATTTGGAAGTGGTCCTATGTTTTTTTTTATTTGATTATGTGCTTTATCGGTGAATAGGTATCCATCAGACCTATAAGAGTTATAAGGGTTGTTAGGCCCCCTTTTCTAAAAATTACATGGACCATGGAAACTCAGCCTATCTTAGAATGAGGTAATATTTATAGTGTTTTCTCCGTTTTAGTATATTTGAACACTAATTAGAGGAGCCCCTGAGGATCTTATGCCAATTGGAAATCAGTTTTATAGTTTTAACTTTCAAAGGACATCCCTAACAAAACTTGTATGTGACAGCTCGAGAAGCACAAATGATAAAAGAGTTGAATAGGTGGGATTACAAATCCAAAATTATAGATCATAATATAGCATATACTTGACCAAGCTAAGAAGCATAGTTAAGCTAGTGGACTCATGATAGCTCATCACTTGGCACGCACCCATTCGACCTTGCAAAGAGATGCCTAGTTTCCTATAAAAGAAGGCTTGTATTTGAAGATAGAGAGAGGAGACTAAGGAAACAAATCTCTAGTGAAATATAAATCCACCATTATTATTTCATGGTTTTTATAAGATAGATTAGGAATTTGATGTATAACCCAAGCTCACCTGTGAGCCTCTAATTATGAGTAGTGATAAGAAGAGCATAAGCTTCATTTTATATCTTGAACTTTATATGCTAAACTATGAAGTTAATAAAGAATGTCATTGAAATGTTAAAGTGTTAATTCTTGTAGTATAGATAGTGTAGTATTATATTTATAAATTAGTTTATACTAGTAATGATATAATTTATTTCTTGAATATATTGAGATATGGAGGTTTATCCTTGGTCTCTAATGGCATCCTTGTGCCATTTAAAGACTTTGACATACCTATAGCTAGGTTAAGCGTTGGAACTTGAATGTACCAAGGCAATAAGACCTATACCTAAAGTGTTACTCTAAGGAGGAAAACTTAAACCCAAGACATCCTTCTGACTTCTCTAAGTAACCAAGCGACCCTATACTAGTTATTCACCTAGCTTGTGCCACTAAGAGCCCCACTTAGCTAGTTAAGGATTTATACCTTAGGACTTGTGCCAATGATAAGGATCATGACTATTGAAATCCCCTTGAATAACATAGTACTAAAAGGACACTTGAACCCCTCTTGAAAATGTTTAAACCCCATTGAAACCTAAGTTTCAACATGTTCCAATTAGCCCAATGCAGGCCTAATCCCTTCAATATTGTGTTTTGGGTGAGACCACAAGGCTTGTGACTTATGTGAAATTAATGCTAGTGTAATAGTGTGTTAAATTTTGTGTACTAAACCTTACTATGCTTGTGCCTAGATCTATCAATTCTAAAACTAACCTAGTTTGATAGTTAAGCACATGACTGAGCATGAAAGCTAAAATAATAAACAAATTTACAACATTTTGGTTTCATTCCCTAGACATGTGTTGAATTTCATTATTTTAATGGTTTAATAAAGTGATAATTTGACTATCACTCAAGAACATAGATCACTAGCCAGAGTAAGTATAAGATAGTTTTTCATAGAATCATCCCACATGCAAATGATAGAAGTGAAGAAAATAGGTACAAGCTAACTTGTACAATACTCTATATGAGTTGTTATTTTATGAGCTACTAGAGCATGTGTAATGGTGGTTGGTTGCCTACACTACTTCTAGAAGGTGAATATATGGCTATCATGTTAAGTGGACCATAGAGTGCATGGAAAGTATGAAGAGCCTAGGTGATGTTTAGATGCATATTATGGACAAATGGTAGAGCAGTGCATTGAATACCTATGTGCTAGAGTTCACATTGTTGACCTTTTCATACCCTAAAAAAGTATAGTATGAGTTTCTTCATGAACCAAGGGGTTCATTCATAAGAGGGATCAACATTGAATTCGATAATATTATTGTGTATTATAGTATAGATACCATAAGAATGGAAGGTTAAAGCCCTTGCATGTATGAGAAAGCATAAAAGGTGAGAAGGGGAAGTGTAGGTGAGGTGTAATGATAGAGAATGAGAAACGTGATACCCAAGAGCTTTAGAGGTTGAACGATAGTAATGAAAGGTGTAGTATGATGGATGATCTCAAACTTATAAGTGTTGAGAGGACCCATAGTGAGTGGGAAGGGTATGGGCAAGGATCCCTTGATTTGTAGTAGCATAAAGAGAGACAAAGAGGAGGAAGAAAGATACTAGATTTGGTAATTAGATATAGGATGTAGTGGGTTCATTTAATATGTGGTGATAGAGGATGTACCGAAATCACCTACCCCATTTTAACTTGGAGTGCAAGATCATATGTTAGATTCCCCATCAAAAGACATAATAATGGTAATTAAACCTATTATCGATGTCAATTTTGATAGGATTAAATATTTATATCAAGAGTTTAATATTGATAAAGTGATTCCCTACAAAAAAATGATTGAAGATATAAAAAACCTAGTAGCACCAATCTAGGAACCTTAAACACAAGTGTGATCATTCTTATGTAGAGAATATCAGTTGTGCTAACTAGGCAATAGACTATAATAAGTGCCATGGTGCCAAAAATGAGTAGTAATATGTCTACAAGTTCAAAAACATAGTTAAAAACATCAATATAAATTCTCCACCCTAAAATTAGAGTCATTTGAGGGCCACCTCCAACATAGATGCAAGGGGCACGAATGTCTTAGAACCTAACACCACCCCTTAGAAAAACTACTATGAGATGGTGATGTACTTGCCTAAGTATCATGACATCAAGAATTCTATAGAACATGTGCCTAAGTGTGAGATATAATAGCATACTTAGGTCATCACTTAGTTGGAGTGTAAGGTAACCTATTTCATGACCACCGTGCTAGATTGTGATCATACCTAGTATCAGAAATTTGATGTAAAAAAGGATATATTTGAATATAATATGCTGAAGGAAGCCTTCTTGAAAGAGTTTGATATCCCTAAATTTTAGTATCAAAGCATCATGGTGCTCAAAGAAATTAGCCAAGGGTTATCCAAGAGTGTGCTCTTATATGATTCATAGTTTAAAACTCTTCTTTCTAATCTTCCATATGGCATTCACCCCTCCTAGCTTATGCAATAGTTTGTTGGAGGATTATTAGTACTCTTCAAAATAGCTCTATCCATGAAGACCTTCATGGACCCCCATGAAGTTCATGAAGCTTCACTCTAGGTTAAGGTAGTAGTTAGTGCTAATACGGGGATTAACCCATTCATGGAGGTGCAGATTAAGGCAATGGCCTCTTATCTATAGAAGCTAACTTCTAGTTTATCACATGACATAGTGGTTATGGTATACTGATTATGAGATGGAGGCGCATAACAAGAATAATTACCTAAAAAATAATGTTTGCATCGTAATTCTCAATTGTGAAATTTTCTATGGGCCACATGATTCTCAAAACTATCCTTTGCTATTGTGCATGAGTCAGATGAAAATTACCATTTACTATAAGATGTGTAATAGCTATATTAACTCCATAGTAGACTATCAATTTATTGATAAGATGTAGCAAAACATGGAAAGAGCCATGATGTAGATGACAACATCAGTTAATGTTTAGGTTGGTTATGAAAATGAGGGATATGGTAAAGACAATATGGGTTATGGAAACTAATGATGCATGCATAGGCATCATGGAGGATGAGTTTAAGGAAGATTCCCATCATGATCATGTTAGGAAAACATTAAGTTAAAGAATGCCTAGAATTATACAAAATGTTAACTCAAGCTCAGCTAAAAAAGGGTTTTGAAATAGTTAGGTATGAATTCAAATAAGAAATGAGGGTTCTTAAGCCACAGCAAACTCATAAGGAGCCACATAAGGTACATGACATGACCCAAAGTGGTTTTAACAATCAACCACCTACTACATCTACCCAAGAAATATGCTTAGAGTATGGTGAGTTAAGATGCACTGAGTGCATCATGTGATCTGAGCCTAAATCTACACTATATCCTAACCCTACATGATAAAATGTGTCCTACAATAAGCCATGAGCATGATGAAAAACTTGCATAGAGAAATTTAGCTAGCCAGAGGTCTAGAGGTACATGCCATTACTTCACATAAGAAGCAAGACCCTTAAGAGGATAAAAAGTAAGAGTTGATTGAGATCTTATGCTTCCTACAAATTGGAGGAATATTTACCATATTGAAGGATTTGTTATTAAATTATGTAGGGAATAAACTAGAAAAAGAGGTTGCACCTTAAATGATTGAGGTTGTTACATTGCACATGGAATGGGTACATGAATTAAAACATACTTAGAACATAGAGTATGACCAATAGTTATTGATAGATGATAGCATCAATGGGTGGTTAGTTTGTAAAGTACTAGTTCATATGGGTGTAGAGGTCAACATTTTAACCAAAATCACCTAGGAAAATATGAGGAAACCACCTTTGAGTCCTTCACCTCACATTTTGTTCATGGCTAATAAAACCCAAGTGTAACCTATCAAGATCTTGAAGAGAACCATTGTAGATATCATGGGTGCCGATTTATAAGATGACATCAAGTTTATCAAGTTGGTAGAGTAAGATAACTATCTAATTCTCTTGGGAAGGCCATGGTGATATGCTAACAATGTAGACATGCACTTCAGGAAGTGCCACATGACTTTTTATAATGACATAGAAATGGTGTGGATCCCTTTGTCAAGTGATGAAGGTCTCCCATTACATAGAAAGTGTTTATCTTAAGGATGAGATCAACCACATTTATAACATCATAGTGTACGGTGTTGAGAAGCTCAACCCTAATGATCCAGCCATGCTCAAATGGGAGGATGGATAATTAACCTCTATAACTAATGTATCTTATGAGTGATGGGTTGAAGAGGATTTTGAGGTCACTAGCTGAAGGTGCCACCTAGTGTACATAGCCAAGCCAAGGCAATCTAAAATAGGGATGGTTAGGATTGAGCACCCCAAGAAGAATTAGGTTACCTATGCTTGAAATGTGGAAGAAAGAGTGCTCTAGCTTAGTAAAGTGAATCTTGAAATTCTCTTAAAATATTAAGGGAGCTAGTGTATAAAGAGTTGTTCCTATGACATTGAAGCTTCCATCCCCAAATAAATGGATAGAATGGGTGCACTAGTAAATTCCTTGAAGTACAATACTACTTGATGGTGGGTAGTGCAAAGACATAACTTTCCAATTTGTCAAGATATAATGGTAAAAATATGCACTAGGTTTGGCAAGAGTAATGAATACTTGGACATACCCTCCTACTCAGGTGATTCTGACCCAATTGTACATGTACAGCTATGTGAGGAAACCTATACTATTTACAATGAGAATGTGACAAAAGGTTTATGGGTACATGACTTCTACAATATTTGAGAACATGGGCATGAACATGGTACATTTTAAATGAGACATTCTAGAAGATATGAAACTAGGAGATACTCAAGGAGAGATTCATGCACACCTTCTCCTTTTCTTTACAAGACATAGAACTACTAGAGCTATTGTAAAACCTTCATAGGTTAGCGTTTGAGGACATTGTCATCCTAGAATAGTGCCAGGACTAGTGCTCTTGATATTATTTGAAGAGAGGGTACTCAACAATGAATCTAGTGAGGAAGATGATGAGACCTAGAAAGAGCATAATTGGAAGTCTCTAATAAGAAGGTAAAAACTTGTGCACCTTATGGATGACAATGCCCCAGACAAAGATAATCTGGTGCATCTTCAAATTGAAACAACTAAGGTCACCTAACAAGTTCAAGACTCTCATTAAGATAATAATGTGCCCTATTATGCATCACTCAAGAACACTAAAGTAGACATTAACGTAAAAGGTGAGCCAAATATTTCCACTGTAGGTACTTATTGGTCTAAGGAGGAGATGGTGCAAATCATAAACCTCCTAAATGAATTTAAATACTTGTTTTGATGTATTTACCAAGATATAAAGGGTACTCACCCTTCCCTTGGTGAAATGAGCATCAAGCTAGTGGATAGCATGATGTTGGTCAAGAAGTACTCGTATCGAATGAATCCCAATCTCCATACTAAGGTGAAAATAGAGATTAATAGAATGCTTGATACTGACATCATCTAACTTATTCAAAAATCTAAATGGGTGAGTATGATGGTTATCAACATAAAGAAAGATGGGCACATTTAAACATGCATTGACTATAGACTCTTGAATGTCTCCTAAGTCAATGACCCATTCCCAACCCTATTCATTGATGAGGTCCTGGATGGAGTCATAGGATATGAAATATATACCTTTAATAATGGTTTATTAAGCTACCATCAAGTGTAGATCAAGAAGGAGGATAAGCCCAAAACAACATTTACAACTAAATGGGGTTGTTTCACTTACAATATAATTCCCTCTAGGCTCAAGAATGCACAAATTGTATTCTCTAGGGTAGTGATCACTACTTTCGAGGACTATATCCATAATTTCATCCAAGTATATCTTGACAAATGGACTATGTATGTCCTTGTAAAAGACCAATATGAAAATTTGTGTCTCATGTTTGAGAGGTGTAGGTAGATCCAAATATCTTGAAATATGAAAATTGAATCTTCACAACTATATTTGGGACACTAATCAGGCACATCATCCAAATATCATAATCTAACTCCAAATTACCTCAATGTAAAAAGATGTTTGTGCCCTTCTTGGCCATTTTGAATACTATAGTATGTTCATTTAGAGATACACAAAGATCATAGTGCCTCTATAGGAGCTATTGCCTAAGGATGGCCCATTATACTAGAGTGAGGTACAAGAGGAGGCCTTTAAAACATTAAAGCTAAAGTTAGATAACATTCCAATTCTATAATTTCTAGACTTGAATACTCCTTTCTATGTCCACATCAATGCTTTAGGCTCTCCCATTAGTTCCATATTAGTGTAACAAGGAGAGGGTAAGATGGACCATCCCATCTCCTTTACAAGTAGGAAGTTGACATAAGTAGAATAGAATCACACCATCACCAAGTGCAAGGCATTAGCAATGGTCTATGCCTTAAAAAAATTTGGGAAATATATAATAGAAACATGATTCATCTTTTTCACTAATCATAAGATGTTTAAATACCCCATGAACAAGTTTATTTTACATGGGCACATATGCAGATGGATTATTCTATTCCAAGAATTCTAGTTCTTAGTTGTGGTTAAAACTAGAAAGTAAAACTTGGGGCTATACCTTTTATCTCACATCAATTTTGGTATAATGGTGCCAAATGAGGATACCATAGTAGATGTGTATCTATATATATTCTAGTGCATCCCTAAAGATCTAGTAGAGATTAACACTTTCCTAATGTCTAGGTTTGTGCCCCAAACTTTGACCTCTAAGGAAAAGAAACACCTTACAGTTCACATTACCCCCTTATAGCTCATTAAAGTGGAGCTATAAAAAATAAGTAGGGATGGAGTCATATGCCAATGTGTTTTGAAATGTGAATGGGACTCCATCCAATAGGAATCACATAAAGAGATTGTAATAATTCATTGTACTAAGGATGCCATGGGATGCAAGGTATTACAGTTAGGTTGGTGGTGGCCAAACCTATTCCAAGATTCCAAAGAGTATGCTAAGGCATGTGATGTATGCCAACATATTATAAATCCCAACCACCACAATTAGATGCCTCTCATCCCCATTCTTTCCTAAGCACCATTTAAAAAGTCAGCCATTTAATTCATTGGGTCAATCACTCTGATAGCATGGCCCATAGGTACAATATATATTCTAGCAATCATTGACTATTTCACCAAGCTAAAGTCACACTAACCAAAGAATACAAAGCCATGATAGCCATGTGTTTCATATAGGAGAACATCATATGCTAGTATGGGTGCCCATTGAGTTTAATTAGTGATTAAGTGAATGAGTATATGGTGTCACACCACAAAACCATCCCCTATAATCCTCAGGTTAATGGCATAATTGAACCATTCAACAAGATCTTGGGAATGTGGCTGATAAATATATATGACATTGGTTGAAAGGATTAGAATGATAATGTATTAGTGGTGATATGGGCATACCACACAACTTACAAGCGCCTAAACAATGCTACACCATTTTAACTAGTGTTTGGTGTTGAAGTAGTTCTAACCATCGAATTCATGGTGCCCTCCTTATGCATTGCTCAGATTGGTCACCTAGATGAACAAAAATCTTTAAAAATAAGGTTAGAAGACTTAAAATGAAAGGATAACAAGTGAACCCAAGCCAAGTGCAGTCAGTATATTGAGAAGGCACACTATAAGTGTTGGCATGACAAGCATATCAAGCACAAGGAGCTAACTGAAGGAACATTGGTCCTAATCTAAGATTCAAAGTACTTTAAGCACCTACAAAAATTCTAAATATGGTGGATAAGCCCCTACATCATCCACCACATCTTAGAAATAGGCACATGAAAATTTCACACATTGATCAATGAAATTCTCATTAGGCATTTCAATGACAACCAATTGAATCCATATAGGTATTAGGATGGATCTCATGCCATGGAAACTCTAACTTCTTGGTTACAAGTTGGTTCAGAGTAAGCTCACTAGGATACCATTTTATACAAGCTAAACTAATATTTTAATTGTTTTTATCTATTGTATAGTGTATAGAAGTATTAAGTGATGTGCATTAGCCACAAAATATTTAATGGCTATCACTTCAAGTTTAAATCTAATTAGGTGAGTTGAGTACTTGTGCCCTCTAAGAGAATTAGGCTAGCCACCTAAGTGGTGGGTGTGTAAAGTTTTCCAAATGCAAGCTAAAATAACATAATATCCATGTGTACAACCTAAATGGTGAGGGTATTTCAATTCCTGAGAAAAACTACTCCAAAATTTACCCTTGTGCCAAAGTTACAAGGAAGGTACATTCAATGATCCTACACTAGAGACCACAAAGGATAGTGAAGATGCTTAACATGGTTGAGTTCAAGGTTATAAGTGAAGATGATAAACATGGTTGAGTGAAAAAAAATAGTGAAGATGCACTTTATAACTATGGGCAAGAGAGTTAGAATAAATTCAAGGCAATAAAAGCTAGTCTAAGGGATTTGTATGGGGTAGGTGTAGACACCGCAAACGTGTCTTCACCTTGGTTCTCCCCCTTGTTCACCTCAAACCCCTATCCTATCCCTAACCTACCTAGGTCTTATTAATTGAAAATAATCATCTATTTTTAATTAATAAGTCCATTTTTCCCTCTCCTTGCCACCTCGCCACCCTAGGATACCCTCCTTGGATCCCCTTCATTCCCCACATGGCCATTTAATGCCTTAGACTCCCATTCCAATCTCTTCACTCGCCCATTTAACCTCCGTCGACCGTTTCATCCTGGCATTCATTTGACCTGGCGGCTGGAAAATGGATAGAAGGCTATTTTTAGCCTTTTTCCGGCCTTTCAGCCACCGATGTCGGCGATATTTCCGGCGTCGGCACCCTTCATAACGGCTTCTATACCGTTATCTCCTCCTCTTGGCTCTTCTTCGCCCCCTGCGTCTCTTCTCTGGCATCCCGACTCTTGAACCTTCGTATCAGACCCTTGTATCAGTCCTTTCACTTGACCTCTCTGCCAATCAATCTGACTCTCTCCCTCAGGTACACAGCAAGCTCCTGCAAGTGAACAACAGGGATTCTTCATCAGCAACAGGCTTCACATCCAGCATCACCAGCAACCAGATCAACACCTTCTTTAGCATGGCACAGGTATGTACTCTGTTTGTTTTCTTTATGCTTTCTAGTCATCTGCTTTAACTAGATTTAGTATTTCTTTTCCCCAACCCAGACAGCTAACCAAACCAGTCAGACCGGATTCCTATCTTCCTTATTGGCCTCCTTTATCTCTCTGTCCCTTTTCGACATTTTGTCCATTATCCTAGACCTCTGCAAGACCTTCAACTAAAACCAGACTCTCCCAAACCATTTTGTATGTCCACTGACCCGTCCACAGACCAAGCCCAGACCAGACTCTGTCCAGACTCGACCAAAACCTGCCTAAAACCCCGTCCAAGCCTATTGCTCCGACCGATGCCGGTCATTACCCCCACCGACGTCGGGAGACTAACCGACGTCGGCAGACCCGACAACTGACGCCGGTGAGACCACCGACGCCGGCGACTGCAACCAGGCCGACAGCTTCTTCCAGGTGTCATTCCTCCACAGCCAAAGAGGGGTACCCACAAACGTCTGTATTACGGTGCGCGATCTATATCCAGGTACTTCCCATGCCTTGTCCATTTATCTCTTTAGTTTCTTCTCTCTCTTTATAATCTGAAAAATTGAATTAGCGATAGAAACATTCTGGCACGCCCGGTGGGACCTTAGGTTCTTCCTCGGGTTCCTCTTCCTTTCATTCATTTAGGTGCATTTAGGCTCCTTCCTTCTTGTCTCTTTCTTCTATTCCAAATGACACTATAAGCAGGAATTTAAAAAGAATTCTTTCTTTTCTTTCTTGCACATTCTAGACTAGTCCAACATCATACTCTCAACCCTTTCTCAAACTTGTCTTCATAACAAACATCACATTTCGACTTGGGCTTAAAACGTATTGCACTTTCATTTCTGCTTGTGCTTGCATTAGTCCACATCTAGTAACTTAAATCCGCATATTGAATAAATCGTAGACACTTGATGTTACACTACCGGACCGCATGCACTAAAACAAACATAAAACTTACCTGAGACAAGGCCTGACTGGGATTTCATCCCCCAGCGGATACCTTACCCGTCCCGGTGACTCTACTTGGATTTCATCACCAAGGGGGAAGCCCACTCCGTTCTCTGGTGGAGTCTAAACTCTAGGTGAGGTATATCTTGGCTAAGCGAGACCAGCTAACCACTGGAATTGTGAAGTGAGGGGAGCTTGCTCCTTAGCACCAGGCCACGTACCAGACCCTAACACAGATCTTTGAGAACCTAAAACAAGACCCGAAACTAGCTCTAGACTGCTTCTTCTAGGACCTTCTTGACAGCCCATCTCCCTAAACATTCATCTAAGGCATAAGCCATAAGATTCTAAGGTTAATTCCTAGGATTTATCGCTTAGGCTTATATGTCTCTCTCTGTTTTCCTCTTCTCATCTGTTTGTTTGAGTGAGTGAGGACGCTTTCTTCATTGTTTTTCCAAAGAATCTTCAAATATTTTGGTTCTCTGGAAGACACAGTCACCGGCATCGGTTCTGTCACCGACGTCAGCTTTCCTCTCTTACCGGCATCGGTTATCTTACCGACGTCGGCTATCTGCCTTACCGACATCGGTTTTTAAACCGACATCGGTCTCTGTCACTGTCCTTTTTTTTAAAACCAGCAGCCTAAAACCTATCCATTCTCTGTCAAAGACCACATTCTAGTTTTCTGAGACTGCAAGAACACAGTTTCTGGAGATAGGACTCTCTTCTTAACCACTTTAGCCAACAACCACTTCTGTTTACACAGTCCTATCATGGAGTTCCACTCAGAGACTGAAAGAACTCCTACAGGACCGACCCCGACCCCGACCTCGACTCAAATTCCCATCATCCCAGAAGGGGACCAAGATTTCGAGAGATTCTTGGACCTCAATACCGCAGCCCTCCAAAACTATCTCGCGAGAAACCCAACGTGAGACCTTTCGGGTGACATGGCGATGACATCCACACCATTCACCACCCAACCCTTTATGACTCAGCCTTTTGCCTCAACTATTAATCCAACCATGGCCAATACGCAAAGTTTGGCCTCCCTGTCTATTTTTAGACCGACCTCCATCGGGGTTCCTTTACCCCCTCAACCACCTGCAATTCAACCAAGTTCTACATCATATCAGAACTTGATTGTCTCGACCCCTCATACTCTTACACCCATAAATGTAGGTGTGCCAACCTATCTTTCTACCAGTGCCGCCATTCAACCACCTTTGGCGGTGCCCAGTCAACTTATACCTTCGACCTTCATAACGCAACCACCTTTAGCCTCCACTTCTGCCCCTGCGACTAGTCATCCGTACATTATACAACCGACTATGTCGCACACCTCCTCTAGCCTCTTCCAAGCGCCTTACAACTTAGGGGGCGCTCAACCCGCCAATCTGTCAGCAGATCTTATCAAGATGCTGATGGATAAAATGTCCAGTCTCGAAGCCTCCATTTCCGGTTCAAGCAATTCTTTGTCATATGACCAAATTTGCAACGAGCCCATCCATCCTTTCGTCCCTATTCGACCATACCCTAACCATTGGGAGCTTCCTAAATTCACTCGCTTTCAGAGTAAGGAAGACCCACAACAACATCTATGGGCATTTAGACATGCCTGTTATCTTATTGCCCATGACGATGCGTTGCTTTTACGCACATTCCCTATGTCCCTTTCTGGCCCTGCCCTTGACTGGTATAGTTCTCTTGCCAGACACTCTATCTTTTCATTTATCCAACTCGCCCAACTATTTCTTGACCATTTCTCAATCAACATCACCAAACAAGTCTCAATCACAGACCTTTACTCCATCAGGCAATTTGACGACGAATCTGTAGTTGACTTTGTCACTCGTTGGAGAGGTCTGATCAACCAGCTCTCCTTCTCTTTGCCTCAACCCGAGCTCATCGAGCTCTTCTCTCGAGCATGTGCCAGACACATCTCTTCTACCTTGCGGATTCAGACATTCCGTACTTTTGACGAAGCTTTCACCATGGCTCGAAAGCTTGAACTCTGCGCCCTTAAAGAAGATAAGGTCAAATTGCGTCATACCAACGCTAAAACCAATGGCCATTCTTCTTCCAGACCTTCTTCTTGTGCCAATTTCGAATCTAAAGGAGTGGCCAATACTGTGGTCGTTAGATCACCATCCTCGACAACAACTAATTACTCTCAACCTTCGACATCTCCAAGCATCACCAAACAATTCCAACAATGGTACATTTAGCGTTCTTACACTCCGCTTGGAGAACCATACGCTTCCGTTTTGGAAAAACTACTCAAGCAGGGGGTCCTCAATCTCCCTCCAATCTGACCACCTCAATTTGACCCTTCAAAAGCCATCCCTACATGGTATAGGGAGGCCGACTTCTGTCCCTTTCATCGCGTCCAAGGCCATGACATCGACAACTGCCGAACTTTCAAAAACATCGTCCAAGACATGATCGACAAGGGGGATCTTATTTTAGATAACCCGAACGCCCCACCTAACCAACATATCGACATTTTCAAGCAACCATTCCCCAATCATCCGCCTACTCAAAACAACGTCCAGACTTCGACCAATGACCCTCAAGACCATGACATTCACACGATTAGCACTATCTTGCCTCTTGTTCTTGACCAACCTCCCCCCTTAAAGGATGAAGAACCTTCTTCTCCTACTAGTCCTCCATCTACCTCTCTTGTATTGGAAGATGCTTTGACCACATCAATGCCATTAAGCCCACCCCCATCCGAAGACTCTACCTTGCCTACTCCTCAACTACAAGTAGAAGGCACGATCATCCATGCCCTCTGCCCACTTGAGGAGCCGCCCTCTCTTATTTCTTCTCCACCAAGAGAAGAACCAGTCTCTCCACCCATTTCAATCGAGGAAGACCCAGTCACGGTTTCCTCTTACCCTTTGCATGAGATTTCTACATCTCGCTCACCTCCGTCCACATCCAAACCCAAACCCACATCTAATCTCGCCTCACACAAAGGTGGCCCTCGACCCAAACACATGAAAACTACTAGACCTCATCGAAGGATTCCTCCCCCACCTTCGTCATTACCTTCAATCTTGGGCCCGCATCCGTCCACTTTAATAGGAATGCTTCCCACTCCCATCTTTCACAGAGGCAATTTGCCTCCATTAATCTCTCAACCCATCAGACATACATCTCATCCAAACCCTCGACCTATGCCTCCTTCACCTCCCAAACCAACGTCACCAACCCTCACTGCAATAAAACATCCCGACCCGTTAGCAGGTTCATATGCCTTGCTCTTACGGCAATTGTTGCAGTCCTCTCGTATCGACCTCCCGCCTCTTAAACAATATCAATCTCTCGGACCAAAACCACCATGGTTCGACCACACTCACATTTGCCCGTATCATCACACACCTGGGCACGACACAGAACATTGTCATGCCCTCAAGGTCATCGTTCGCCAATGTTTGGAGAATGACACCTCCCTTTTCAACCACATCATCAACAAACCTTCAACACTGCCTCCGCTCATCAACTCTCGGATCAAGGCCATCTTGGTTCGACAACTCTAAATTCTGCCACTATCATCACAGTCTGGGACATGACACTGAGCGTTGTTGCACTCTCAAAGCTGTCATTCGTCAGCACCAGAAAAAGGATTCCTTTCTCATCAAGGATCCTCTTGACCACCTCTTCAACAAAACATTAACCCCAACTCATGCCTCTCCAACCTCATCACCTAAATCGGGATCTCCACGCTGGAATACGGTCCCTTTGCCGCCTTTGACCCCCTTATTCGACATTAATACCATCCATCTGACCACTAAACCTCAACTGACCTTGACCAATCTTTCAAACATTCTCCCTACCCGCTGGAGGAATTCATCCTTCATCCGAACCTCGACCAACTTTTCAACCCAGTCTCTACCACATATCAATCACTCATCTCAACCAAGTGTCCATCGACCCAACCCCCAACCAATTATTCGACCAGTCTCAACCAAACTTCAACCAAATATCAATCAACCAGACCTTTTGACCAAACATTCAACCTTTTTCAACCAACCAACGACAATGTCAACCAACTTCACATCCATCAATCAACACCTGACCAATCTGGAAAGAGGCAAATTGGGGCAAGTTTGCTCCTAATTGACTTGGACCTTATCATAACATACAAGCATGGCCTAGGGACTTATTAGACCTTGAACCCCTTCTTATGTCTTGCATCTTCGACCTTTCTTCTGTTAGTCGAGTACTCGCCTACTTGACACGTAACTTGAGCTCGTCCCTTGAGCAACCCCTTGTCATTGTCATTCCTCTTCCTTTCAACCCTATTCCTCTTAACAAATCCTATAACCCTTTTATGATGTATGGATGCTTTGTCCTCATAAAAGGGGAGTCCTTGAACTTCTACAGTCTTGTCCACGACTCAAATTTCTATAAAAATCAAAATCAAGATGTCAAAACATATCCAAGGTCACAATATAAAATCAAATCAAAAAGATAGACTGATCCCTCGAAGGACAGCTGTACTATCATTGCTGTAGCTAATAGACTGATCCCCCGAAGGACAGCTATTCAGACTTTTTATCAAGCAAAAATATAGACCACTCCCTCGAATGATGGCTATGACTAAATCTTGCTACAAACAGCAACTTTTCTTAGAAGCTTCCCGCATTGATCAGCTTCGCAACATGACCACTACATCAAAAGACATCTCTATGTAGGCTTCCCGCATCGATCAGCCTGCACCCAAAAAAAAAAAAAAAAAAAAAAAAAAAAAAAAAAAAAACGGGTCATGGACTTGGCTTGTAGTTGTCTCAGTGTCTCCTATAAAAAGGGGCAAGGTTCTTCCTGCTCTTAAACTGGGTTACCCTATCCTCCTCCTATCACCTGCTCAGGGGACTTCGAGCTCACTTTAATGTCTAAGTGATTCGATTACCGCTCTAACACAACACTGGTCCACGACGTAATGCATGAATGGGGCTTTGGTTCTAATAACCCCTATCTATGCTTCCTTTCTGGTCTTTGTCAATGAAAGAGCAATTTGCCTTTCATATTTTCTCTACACTTTGGTCACATTTAACCACATCAATTATCGACTCATCCTTAACCAAGCCATTTTCATCATTTTCAGCTGGCATCGCCTTGTCCATTTCACATAGTTTCTATGGACACCAATACACATGGAAACTACCGACCAGACCCAATTTATGTTAAGCATAAACCAATACTTGCTGAAGCATAAATAGACCTCCATTCATTTTTAGCATACATCCATCACGACTATGGAATCTTGCTAGGGATGAAAGACTCTCGACCAATGTTACAAAATACACCATTTGGAAAAGGCTGTAACATCTCTTCCCCCTCATCATTTCGACACTCAACCAAACTCATCATCGACCATTTTGACCCTCGCAGCCCGAACTACATTGGTCTGAGGCGCTATGACCAGGGCTATGTAGGCAGCACTCAGATACCATATCTTCTGAGGTTAGCTCGACCACCCCCATTTGTTCATCTCTTTGATGGACAAACCTTCCCTTCTGCGACTTTGACCAAGACAAATCGATCTCTTTGACCCTTCCTCCCTTTTAGGGAGAACTACATTGGCCTGAGGCCCTATCACCAGGGCTATGTAGGCAGCACTCAGATCACATGACATTTTCTGAGGTTAGCTCGGCCACATCCTTTCGTCCATCCATCCTCTTGACCAATGACCATTGGAGATCATGCGTATCTCCTTCGACCTTCGACTACTTCCAAGCCAATGTTGCCTTGGTTGTTTTTGCATGTGTGCTACCTCACGGCTGGTTAGCAGAATTGTCTGCAGACTATTTTTGACCCTTCACAAGTATAGGATCGTGAGCCAGTTGATCCCTACTACTTGTGGCTTTTTCGTGTCTCTGGGAGCACTTCCTGAGCCCTGGATACCTGGAACATGATGACCATTTGGAGCTTCAGCTTAGATTGAGTGACCCAATCAGTAGACGACTAAATGCTGGGGCCCGGTTACTTCAATTTTGGCACTCCTTGACCCTCGACATGCGACAATTTGACCTACCTGTCCCGTGACGTGGTATACGCGCAATCACGACTTTTGCAGCATTTTCACTCACTTCTCTCTTTCTCATCCACCTTTTGTCAAATCAGCACCCGACATCAGGTTCCCTTCCCTCGACTCCCGCTTTGAGGGGGAATACCTCATCCTTACTTCGGGGCAATCCACATCATCCTTCACCTGGGGCAACCACCTCCTGTTTTTGTCTTGCAGTTCATCTCGAACAACCAACAAGACAAAAAGGGGCAAATGTAGACACCGCAAACGTGTCTGCACCTTGGTTCTCCCCCTTGTTCACCTCAAACCCCTATCCTATCCCTAACCTACCTAGGTCTTATTAATTGAAAATAATCATCTATTTTTAATTAATAAGTCCATTTTTCCCTCTCCTTGCCACCTCGCCACCCTAGGATACCCTCCTTGGATCCCCTTCATTCCCCACATGGCCATTTAATGCCTTAGACTCCCATTCCAATCTCTTCACTCGCCCATTTAACCTCTGTCGACCGTTTCATCCTAGCATTCATTTGACCTGGCGGCTGGAAAATGGATAGAAGGCTATTTTTAGCCTTTTTTCGGCCTTTCAGCCGCCGACGTCGGTCAGCCTTCGGCCGACATCAGAAATATTGCCGGCATTGGCACCCTTCATAACGGCTTCTGTACCGTTATCTCCTCCTCTTGGCTCTTCTTCGCCCCCTGCGTCTCTTCTCTGGCATCCCGACTCTTGAACCTTCGTATCAGACCCTTGTATCATTCCTTTCACTTGACCTCTCTGCCAATCAATCTGACTCTCTCCCTCAGGTACACAGCAAGCTCCTGCAAGTAAACAATAGGGATTCTTCATCAGCAACAGGCTTCACATCCGGCATCACCAGCAACCAGATCAACACCTTCTTCAGCATGGCACAGGTATGTACTCTGTTTGTTTTCTTTATGCTTTCTAGTCATCTGCTTTAACTAGATTTAGTATTTCTTTTCCCCAACCCAGACAGCTAACCAAACCAGTCAGACCGGATTCCTATCTTCCTTATTGGCCTCCTTTATCTCTCTGTCCCTTTTCGACATTTTGTCCATTATCCTAGACCTCTGCACAGACCTTCAACTAAAACTAGACTCTGCCAAACCATTTTGTACGTCCACTGACCCGTCCACAGACCAAGCCCAGACCAGACTCTGTCCAGACTCGATCGAAACCTACCTAAAACCCCGTCCAAGCCTATTGCCCCGACCGACGCCGTTCATTACCCCCACCGATGTCGACAGACTAATCGACGTCGGCAGACCCGACAACCGACGCCGGTGAGACCACCGACGCCGGCGACTGCAACCAGGCCGACAGCTTCTTCCAAGTGTCATTCCTCCACAACCAAAGAGGGGTACCCACAAACATCTGGATTATGGTGCGCGATCTATATCCAGGTACTTCCCATGCCTTGTCCATTTATCTCTTTAGTTTCTTCTCTCTCTTTATAATCTGAAAAAGTGAATTAGCGATAGAAACAGTAGGATATGCTAAGGTAAGATGATACAAACAAAATCAACCAAAAAATAAAAGTGCACTTGAATAGGAGATTAGATATAAGACAAATTGGAACCAAAGAGGTTGAATCATGTAATTTTGAGGCACTATGCCTAGGCAACCACAAGGAACATGAAGGTCATGCCAAAGTTTACAAGCATATAATGATGTCTAAGATGGTTGGCATCCACCTAGAAATGAGTAGGAAGTGACCTTTTGAATAAGACATCACTTCATTAAAAAACACATTAGAGACAATTTAATAATTTGGTAGTGATAACACAAAGATATAGATCTAATTCATACATGACAAGAGATTTTTGAGGATTTTGCATATTTTCACATTTTCCAAGAAATTAAGGCACCTACACCATTAATCCTATATTAATGATGGTAGGTGACAAAAGAAGGGTATAAAATGGTAAATGAAAGACTTGATTATGTTACTAATATTAAGCAAACCCTAGAATTAGAGCAAACCAAGCAAGATACTGGAGAGTCAAAGAGAAAGAAATCTATCATAACAAGAATTTGACTGATTCTAGCACTTAGAGTGAAAGGAATCACATTGAGGAGTGCATTCATAGTGAGACTAGTGTGGAGGGTTGAAAATATAGATTTATCTATAGAACTAATTTGAAATGAGAATTTGTCACCCAACCCACCATTAATGACCACTAATTCTTGGATGTAAAAGCATAGTTATAGACCCCATGACTATAGAAGCACCAACCACCATTCAAGGTTTCAAAAAACCACACCTCCCTAAGTTCAATACAAGATTATTTATAATGGTAAAGAAGAGGAAGGAAAAAAGATATTTGTAATTAAAAATATACCTAAGTGGGTAAATATCATAGAGGATACAATGGATTCCAAGACCAAGGTGTAGTTAATCAAAGATATTAGCATTATCAAGGTAGACACTAAGGTGATAACAAAAATGTCATACTAATATATGTAGTTTCCTTTATATGTTTATGTTGGTGAAATTTGATGATTATTTGTGCATAATTTCTTGCTCAAAATATAAAACCATCAAATGCCAAGTCACTTCCAAGACTTGGTGTAGGACTAGATGGTGGACATAGGGTACAAGACATCAGATGGTAACATCCTATTTGATGTCTCAATTCAATATAAGTTAACTACTTCTAGTACAACTAAAATATATGAGTTTCCTTCCTTTATAAATCTATGGGAACTTATCTAATTCCTTCTCTTGTGTATCCATGAGGACTTCATATATTTTTCAAGATGCTACATGAAAATCTCTACATAGATGATCAAAAGGATAACCAAGCTCCCAAATACCAGTAAAGACATCCATCAACTAATGGATGATAATGAATAAGTGGAGCACATTGCAAAGCTCCTAAAATAATTTAAGGGTTTTTTAAAATTCCCCATTATTAAAGGTGAGGACCTTGGCATGAGGGTGATGATAAACCTCATGAGTTCCAAGTTGTGTCCAGGTGGTTGGTGGATATATGTATCAAAGGCATACCTCTATATTTACTATCACATGATGGAGGGCATTAAATTAAATATCACCAAATTCATCATATAAGAGTTTATCAAAAATGAATTAGAGTGCCATAAAACCAAGAAGACATTTAGGTGGGGGTTTATCCTCATCTTGATCATGATGGAAGAAATCAGAATCCTAGGTGGGAGTGAAGGCAATCTCTGGGTCTTCATAGAATGCCAAGAGTCCCTTACATAGAAGTATAAGGAATACACCTACCTCAAAACTTTCAACCCTAAATATAAGATTCAAATAATGTCTTAGTGTGAAATATATATCAAATCCTTTGGACTGGAATGGTACATTCCCCAAAGTATCCCCAAAAGTATGTTTAAGATGGAAAATTTTATTCTAATGTAGCACTACTATGTCATGTGCTTGGCATTGAAGGATTAAAATTGGTTGGGATGGTTGAAGACCACCTTCAATTATTGGTAGATTAATATAGGGATGCACTATACCATATCTTAAATATGCAGTAGGAGAACATTTAAGTTGAGGAACTAGATGTAGAAAGGAAAAATTTAATGTTCAAGTTTTCCTACATATATGGAAGAGCAAAAAATATGAAGAATATGCATCGTATCACATGGACATAAATACCATTCAAGAGGTCACCATCTTTGGCTTCATCCATAGAATTTAATATGAGATGAATCCATGGAAGAAGGATTTTAGCACTTGGTCTAGCATTGAGTAGAGAAAAGACCCCCAATCCAGATTGGGGATGAAAGAACCCCAATGCCCACTAAAAATAAAAGGTCTTTAAAAAAGAAGAAAGATGATACTTTGGAGGAAATTAAGGAGTGGGTCAGTATAAATATCACTTCAGAGGGAGAATCATCTCCTTTGACTTCTTTACTAAAGCATGTGTACTTCGTATTGATGACTTCCCTTAGCATAAGGAAAAAGAAGAAGAAGAAGAAAGATCCTCTTGTGATATAAAAGATAATCTTATCTAAGGAAGAAGAGGAAGAAGAGGAAGAGGATTTAGAGGAAGAAAAGAGTGGGATGGTAACTTACATTGTCCCTAAATATTAAGAGTCCTCATCAAGTGAATGGACCCCCTCCTTACCACCTCAGACTAAGCTAGAGAAGTAAAGGTGGAGATTGAAGAAGCTTGGATTTAATGAGGCTAAAATATAGAGGGTGTAGGAACTAAAATAATAAAAGTAATAAATTATTAAGGTATGGTTTCCAAAATAATTCATTGAAATGGTAGAAGTTGAAGACCAAAAATAAGAGGAGTACAATGTGTAGAAGGGTGAAGGAAGTAAGGAAGGAGAAATGGGAAAAGAGCTTGAAGAGGCAACCCATTCAGGGGCACTGCTAAAAGAAATATAGTGCTATTAGAAGTACATGGGCCTTACCAAAGGGTATATTGATGTGGAACTAATGTTGAAACACAAGAATGAGGAAATAAAAGCTAAGGGCATGTCCCAAGATGAGATCAATTAGTTGGAGGCTAAGTAAGTAGGAGAGAGAGAAAATAAATGTGCACCATAAACTACATAAAGGAAGGCCAAGATAGAGAAGGATCAAAGAGATGAGGTAGAGATAAAGTCCAAAGAGGAGAAGTCTAAGAGAAATGAGAATGATGAGAAAGAATCATAGGAAGAAAGGGAAAGAATGATAAATCAAAGAGAGGAGAAAAAGGTTTTTTCTAGCATAGAACCAAGGAAGGAAAGAATGCTAGAGAAGGCACTGAGTGGCCCCACCAAAATAATAGAATAAGTTGCATAATAGGCACACCCTATCCCTAAAATGGCACCTAGAGATAAAGAAGGTGATATTAGATCCTTTAAGAAGCAAATAAAGATAGAGATATAGGTCTCATTAGGGCAAGAAGAGCATAAGGCTAGCACAATGGAATTTTACACCAAAGAGCCTATATGAAAAGAAATAGACAAGGGGGAAAAATCCAATAAAGAACCCCCATGAGAAGAAGAAAATAATGGTGGGTTGAACATCAAAGAAAGAAGAGAGGTAGACATAGGGGAGAAGTTTGAAGAACTCCAAGAAGATGAAGAAGAAGAGGGAGAAGAATAATAAGGAGAACAAGAAGGCACTGACACAAGTACCAATGCCAACAAAGAATAGCTAGGTAAGGATGAGAAATATGAGCCAAAAAATATGGAAAGGGTGTAGTAGGAGTTTAAGGAGGATGAGGACTTTTACATGATGGAGTGCATGCCACCAAAGACTACCATGACCCTAATGCACCACCAAGTTTCTTGGGTATTAGATTGCTACATGGATGATCCTAAATTTGAGGTTCCAACAAAAGAAATTCAGAATGCCAAAAAACTAAAGGAAGGGCATGACTACTAACTACTCAATCCTCACAATATGAACCCTATGTTCTTAGTTTGATCAAGATAGCCTTTGTAGTAGCACATAAGAACATCATCAGTGATGTTCATGCATATATTTAGAAGAAGATAGTGAAAAAGGCTAAAAAAGAGCTTAAGGAAATAAAGCTCAAGCATTAGCATCTAGTTGAGAGTATAAAAGAGGTAGAACTTTTCTTTTAGATGGTGTGGATACCTTAGAGATAAAGTAAGTCAACCAAGCCTACATGCTTATGGAGTAGATGCTACATAGGATAAGGATGATGCTCAAGGAACAATAAGACCCCTATGAGGCCTTGTGAAGAGAGTTGAAAAAAAATTTAGATATGGTGGAATACCTATTTTCAAAAATTGAAGAAGGCATGGAGGAATCTGATGTAGGTAGTAGTCATTGAAGCACACCTTAAGAAGGCAAAGGAAGAAAATGATGATTTATTCTAATCCTCCTTTATGATAAGTATAATTGAGCATGTTAAAGTAATGGAAAAAGTCAAATCCTTAAGTTATTAATTGAAAACATAGGAGCAAGACTTAGAGGAATTCTTTTATGCCTTCCAAACAAATGCTAATGAGTAGGGGGAGATCTTGGATGGTAGGGTAAAGTGTGTAAAAGAAAGGCTTAAAGCCCTTTAAAAGGAACTGGAAAGCATAGGCATGATCAATCTTGAGGCTAAATCAACTAAATTAAACAACACCATGGAATAAATAAAGGGTTGTATATAGGGCTTTGAAATATTCAAGGTAGATTTAGAGTAGGGTATGCTTGAGTTTTATGCACCTAAAATGTAAAAAAACTAGTCTAGGGTAGACTAATAATTTTTTATGGGGTAATGGTGGGCCCCCTTTTATAGAAACTACATGGACCATTACAACTAGACCTATCTTATAACAAGGAAATATTTGGAGTGGTTGATCAATTTTTGTACATTTCGACACCATCTAGAGGAGTCCCCAAAGATCCCACCAGCTGGCAGGCAGTTGTGTAATGCTAAATTTCAAAGGACATCCATACCAAAACTTATACATGTTAGCTCAAGAAGAATGGATGTAAAAAGAGTGGAGTAGGTGGTATTTTTACTCCCCATTAACATCTAATCATACGACATGCACTCGACTAACCTAGGTAGTGTAGTGGAGCTGGTAGACTCACAATAGCTCATCACTTGGCACATGCCCATATGACCTGGCAAGGAAATGCCTAGTTTCCCATAAAAGAAGGCTTACATTTGAAGATCGATAAATGAAACTAAGTTAGTGAAGATATGGTAAAATAGAGAACCATGATTAGTATTACATAGTCTATATAAGATAGATTATGCATTCGATGTATAGTCCAAGCTCCCCTGTGAGCCTTTGGGCATGAGTAGTGATAGGGAAGAGTATATGATCTATTTTATATCTTAAAATTTATATGCTAAAATATGAAGTTAATAAACATTGTCATTTAAATGTTAAAGTGATAATTTTTCTAGTATAGATAACACATGATTATATTTATAGCTTAGTTTATAATAACAATGATATAATTATTTACTTGAATATATAGTGATATGGAGGTTTATCCCTAGTTGCTAATGGCATCCTTGTGCCATATAGTGACTTTAGTATACCTATAAATAGGTTAAGTGTTTAAACCTAAATGCACCAAGGCACTAAGACCCATGCTTAAAGTGTTATCGTGAGGATAAGCATTTGAACTTTATATGCTAGACTGTGAAGTTAATAAAGAATGTCATTGAAATTTTAAAATCTTAATTCTTGTAGTATAGATATCACATTATTATATTTATATATTACTTTATAATAACAATTATATATTTATTTACTTAAATATATAGTGATATGGAGGTTTATCCCTAGTTGTTAATGGCATCCTTGTGCCATATAGTGACTTCAGCGTACCTATAAATAGGTTAAGTGTTGAAATCTAAATGTAATAAGGTACTAAGACTCATGATTAAATTGATAAATTTAGGATGAGAATTTGAATCCAAGCCATCCATATAAATTGTCTAATTGACCAAGCAACCCTATACTAGTTATTCTCCCAGCTTATGCCACTAAGATCACTGCCTAGCTAGTTATGGACTTGTACCTTAGGACTTATGCCAATGAGAAGCTTCATGCCTATTAAAATCCCCTTAGATATATTATCACTTGAAAGAAAACATGAAACCCTATTTTTATGTTTAAACCCCATTAAAAACCAAGTTTCACCATGTTCCAACCATCTCAATGCGGACCTAGTCCCTTCACTGTTTCACTTTAGGTGAGTATACAAGGCTTGTGCCTTGTGTGAAACTGATAATAGTACAATATCATGTTAAATTTTGTGCATCAGACCTCACTATTCTTGTTCCTATCTCCATAAAATTTCAAAATGATTTATTATAACATTTAAGAGCATGATTAAGCACAAAAACTAAACTAGTGAACTTTTCTACAACAAGGGCCTTATTAAATGGTGTAGCTTATTAAGGGTGACCCAAAGATGCTATGTCTGACCTATGAATTTTGTATATAGATATATATTTTTTGTGAGATATAATTTAATGGATAAGGCATTCCTAATTGCTAACCAAGGTGTTGATTATCAAGTATGCTCTATAAATAGTGAAATTAAAGATGGTGATTTCTCAACTTTGAATGTGAGATAAAGGAGAGATGTGAAAGAGGCTTGTGTGTGTGAACTATGGAGAGAAGGAGGGGTAGAGTGACATGTGGATGAGGTTAATATTATAATATATTGAGGAATGTTTATATGACCTATTGGTCATTTCTTTGTTGGTAGAATAGTGCTTTTGATATTTAAGTATGAGTGAAGGTGAAGAATAATAAGCATAGGTCCATCATCAGGTGTTGAATACATAATTTTAGAGGTGGATTATTGTTCCATCTCAACATATAAAGTTTTTATATCCTCATTTCAAGGTGAAAATTTCTAAAATTTTGGTTGTTGTAGCTTAGCTAGACATGTGGTATAACACTTTATGGGATTGGAGTCTCACTAAATAAGGATTGTAATTTATTGATCAATTGAAGTTGGTCTAAACTGGATATTTTTATTATAGGATAGTAGTCCAATTGTAGGTTATAGTGGGTTCTCACCCCCAAGAGGGTCTACCATGTATGTTATGTGTTATGTGATTGATCTTGCATAGTCTCTCTTGCTCATTATTGTGAATGTTCTATGTGCCTCATAAATGTATGTATTGATTAATTAAGAGTTTTGAAAGGAATATAATTGAAGTAATATCTAGGCTCACTAATTCACCCCTCCCTCTCAATGATTTTACCTCTAACAATGAACTTATAAAGTAGTTAGAAGGTCAGTTTTAAGATCCAATGTGACTTGAAGGTCAAAGCCTAGAGAGAAAAGAGAGAGAGCATGGAATAATGGGGTATGAGGTTATATTTCCAAGAAAATTATGTATATGTGATTTTTTAAGATGTATATCATGATGTTTCAAGTATGTTGAACAAGGTTTTGGTCAAAATTTAAAGGTTAAGGCAATAAAAAGTGTTTTGAGGTCTTTTGAGTGCATAGAATGAAGTATTCTCAACATGAGATGGACTTTAAAGTGTTCATTGGCACATGTAACCTCTACATGGGAACCAAATATATTCACATTAGATGGCTAAGGGTCCTACCTCAAATTTATAAGCATTGGTTTATATAATGAGGAGTTAAGCTTTATAAATGATCACTAAGACTATAAGATGTTTTTGTTGGAAATATTATCATTGATGTCAAAGGTCTAGCATTGGTGATAAAGGTCCAATTACATTTAATGATTTTTTTAATATTCCTATATTGGCTAATGTGTTTTAATATTTATTTAGTATTAACTAATATATTTTTGGTCACATATAAATCAAAAGAGGGCCCATGGATAAGTCAAAGAGTCACGAGGTAAAGACCAAAGAGGAATGGGATGAATATTCTCGTGAAGAGTCATCTTGAGGAATTCTAAGAGTCACCATGTGAAGACAAAAGAGGGTATGTCACATTTTTCCATGAAGAGACACTTTAAGGAATATGAGAAGTCACCAAGGTAAAGACAAAAGAGGAAAGGATGCTTTTGCTTATGAAGGGTCACCATATGACTTTTAAAATGTAAGGATACAAAGGGTCATGCAAGTTTGGCGCAATTTTCCATGAGGATTGGAGGTTCATAAAGGGTGAATGCCAAAGGTCATTTGGAAGGATATAAATAAAGTCTTGAGAAGCCATTTGTAATATGTAAGAGAGTGCATGGTTTGTATTTGTTTTCAAAGAGATAAAAGAAAGAGATATTGTAGAGTTATGTAATTTGTTGAGTAAGCAATAGGGAGAGATAATTATGTTTTATACACAAGAGGGGTTGGTGCTCACAAATATTTACAAGGGGTTTGTGCTCCTATGGGTTGGTGCTCACAAATAGTTATTGTGTTGGTGCACGACAAAGGGGTTGGTGCTCCTCCAAATTGGTGCTTACAAACTTTGTAATTTGAGCTGGTGCTCATTCATATACTTGAGATTGTTCTCCATGGTTTTTCCCACTATGAGTTTCCATGTAAAATCTCTCTCTCTCTCTCTCTCTCTCTCTCTCTCTCTCTCTCTCTCTCTCTCTCTCGTGTGGTGCATATTATCATTTTAGTTTTATTGCATATCTTTAATGTGTGGTTACGTGGTTAAATAAAAGGAATTTGAGTAAGTAAAAACATATATAATATACTAACTCACCCACCCTCTCTCAGTATATTTCATGCTTAACAATTGGTATTAGTGTAGGTTTTTTTGGAAAATGTTTTACATCTTGAAGGTAGATCATGAAAGCATGATGGCTGGATCACATGAAAGTTTTTATATAAATAAGGCACCTTTGTTTGATGGGACAAATTATGTTTTTTGGAGCATATGGATGAAGACTTATTTGATGGCCATTGGATTCGACATATGGAAAGTAGTGGTGGAGGAATATGAAGAGCCATAGATACTTGTAACTACTCCGACAAAAAAAAAGCTAAGTGAAAATAATGCTAAAGATTTAAATGCTATTTTATGTGTTTTATGTGATTCAGAATTTGTTAAAGTTATGCAATGTAAATCTACTCATGAATCTTAGGTAAAACTTGAGAATATTTACAAAGTTAATGTAAAGGTTCAATAAGCTAAGCTTTAGAACTTTAGAATATATATTGAGAGTTTGAATATGGAAAAGGAATAAAATATGGCAAGTTATCTTTTATGGGTTGATCAAATAGTTAATCAAATTCAAGGTCTAAGAGTAAAGTTAGAAGAATCAATTGTGGTTCAAAAAGTTTTGAGATCTCTACCATTGAGATATGATGCAAACATTTTTGCAATTAAAGAGATGGAAAATTCAGCCAAGCTAAAGATGGATGAGCTACATGGTATTCTTATGACATATGAGATGCGGACCGAATAAGAGAAACCCTCAAAGAGAGAAGCTGATTTCAAGACATCAAAGAAAGAGAAAGCTAAGATTCAAGAATCAAGTGACAATTCTAGCAATAATTAAGATAAAAATGGAGCTATATTCATTCATAATCCAAAAAAGGGTAAGATAAATATCAATAAAAATTACTTTTTAAATGTTTTAATTGTTGAAAGATTGGCCATTTTGTATCTAAGTGCCCAGATAAGGATAATGGTGATAATGAAGAAAGAAAGTATACATACAAGAATAATTTCAAAGGAAAATTAAATAAGGGCTTTGAGAAGAAGAGTTTTAATTCTAAATATCTTAGCTCAGCTGAAGATAGTAGAGTCAATAATTCAGAAGAAGAAGATATTCTATTCATGGCCATACATGAATATGCCTTTGTAAGAAAAATTATAAATGATCAAGAAGAAGAATAGGATTAATCCAATGTGAATCTAGAAGGAGAAATCATTTGTTCCTTGAAAGAGTTAAAGGCTCTTGAGAAGAAGAATAAAAAATTAAAGCTCCAAATCAAGAAAAATGAAAAGGAGTCAAAAGAAACATTTGAATATCTACAAGCACACTTTTAAGAAGCCAAGAATAATGAAGAAGATATAATGGCATAGTTATAAAAAGTAAGTAAATAATGTGAAAGGTATGTTACTGAAATTACTTCTTTAAAATCATATCTTGAGAAAATAATTAAAGTAATCAATGATAGAGTAACAAATGATTCAAAATCTGAGAAAAGCACTAGTATGTTGAATAAGATATTAGAAAGTTAAAGATTAATTTTAGATAAGATAGGTATCAAATTTGAAAAAGGGAAATGGTAGTACACTACTTTCATAGACAAGGAAAAATGAAAAAATATATGTTAAAGCTCTTATGAAAGAGGAAATAAATAGGGAAGAAATTAAGAATATAGAGGACATATCAAACAAAGAAAGATGGAAGGAACAAAGATACAAAAGGCATCTAGGTAAGAGGTACAAAAATATGTCTTATTTTTATGGTTATTCCTTTTATTGTAATGGATATGGTTATAAGAAAATATAATGTTGAAAAAGGGCTAACAATTTCAGAAATAAGGAGAAGAAAAGTCATGCAGAGTCAAGCAAAATCCACAACTCTTTTGCTCCTCTATCAGGATTGAATGAAGAGGCCATAATATGTTACAAGTACAAAAACTTTAGACACATATCCAAATATTATATATTAATGTTTGAGATAGTCAAGAAGGACCAAGTTTCAAGGCTCCATTCACAAAAAAAAATTTAGATAGGTTCATGGCAAAAGAAACAACCTAAAAAATCTATGTTGGTACAAACATCTTTACATGCAATAAATGAAGAAAATCCATGGTTCATTGATAGTGGATTTTCATGGCACATGATAGGAGACAAAATAAAGTTCATAACCTTGAAGAAGATCAAGCATGGCACAGTGAAATTCAAAGATAATACTACTACCAAAATTATAAAAAAAGGTACATTAAGTTTGGGTAATGGTAAAACGAAAGTTGAAAATGTTTTATATGTAGAAGGTTTTAAGAAAAATATTTTTAGTGTAATTAAAATGTGTGATTAGGGGAACACACTAAATTTTTATGTATAAGGTTGTAAAATTAAAAACAAAAAAATAAAAATAAAAAAAATTAGATATGTTGGTTGTAGATGCTCAGAGAACAAGCAATAATTTGTATATGTTATCAAACATCAAACATCAATGATGTTGTTTGAATTAGATTAAAGAAAGTTGGATATGGAATAGGAAAGTAGGACACATAAATTTTTACAATCTTGTAAACATTAGAAAGAATCAAGCAATCATAAATCTTCCAAAATTACAAAGCCATTCGACACACTTTGTGAACCTTGTCAGCATGGGAAGTAGGCAAAAAGGTGGTTCAAAATAAAAGAGTACTCGACCACTAAGATGTTATAGATTTTTCATACTAATCTATGTGAACCTATGAGAACTCAAAGTACTCAAGGTGAGAAATATTTCATGTTGCTTATTGATGATTTTTCACATACGACTCAGTTAATGTTTTAAAAAAAATTCAAAACCTTTTAGACATTTCAAAGCATTCAAAGCATTAGTTGAAAATTAAATGAGTTTGAAAATTAGGTTTATAATATCATATTGAGGAGGATAATTCATGTAAGATTATTCTATTGAGTTTTGTGAAGACCATGGAATAAAGAGACATTATTCAGTAGCTAGAACTCCACAAAAAAATGGAGTAGTTAAATAAAGAAATAGAATAGTTCAAGAGATAACGAGGATAATGTTAAATGAATCTAAGATATTAGATAAATATTGGAGAGAAGTAGTTGCTACATAAGTGAATATTTATAATAGAGCATTATTGAGAGTCAATAGTGACAAGACTCTTTATGAGTTATGGAAAGACAAACCAAAAATAGTTGATTATTTTAGAGTTTTTGGCAACTGATGCTTCATAAAGAGAACCAATGAAAAATTTGGTAAGTTTAAATCTAGAGTAGATGAAGGTATATTTCTTGGTTATTCTTGCAAAAGTAAATCTTATAACAAAAGAACCAAGAAAATTGTTGAAAGTGTAAGTGTGAGGATAGAAGAAGATGGAACACGAAGAATTAGTGATCTAGTATATATTTTTGAAATCATTAAAGAGGAAGATTTTGAAGATTTAGATGAAGATGAGAAGAAGGAGAAAAAGGAGACAAAAACCCCATCAAATTTTTTTTAGATAAATTATAATGAAATTGACATCATCAAAGACATAAATGAAGGAATTTTCACTAGAAGAATGATGGTAAGTGAATCTGAGCAAATTAATTTTTCTTTGTTATCCAAAATTAAATCTAGAATTTTTTTAGAAGCTAGACATGCTAAGTATTGGCTTAAGAAAATGGATGAAGAATTAAATCAGATAGAAAGAATGCTACTTTTGAATTAGTGCCTAGACCAAAAGATCATAATATGATAGAAACTAAATGGGTTTATAGAAATAAGTTGAATGAAAATGGAGAAGTGACTAGGAATAAAGCAAGATTAGTATGTAAAGGATATACTAAAATTGAGGGAATATATTTTGAAGAAAATTTTGCACTAGTGGCAAGGCTAGAGGCTATTATAATGTTTCTTACATATGAAGTGTTTAAAAATTTCAAAGTGTTTCAGATGGATGCCAAATCTACCTTCCTAAATGGGAATCTAGAAGAAGAGGTCTACATTGAGTAGCTTGAGGGATTTATTCTCTCAAATATTAGTAGCCATGTATGAAGATTGAATAAAGCATTATATGGATTGAAAAAAGCTCCTAGATCTTGATATGCAAGACTTGATAAGTACTTGCAGGATCAAGGTTCCAAGAGAGGATTTGCTAATAGTAATATCTACATCAAAATAGAAGGTGAGCATCAATTGATTGTTGTGGTATATGTTGATGAAATCATTTTTGGAGGAAAAATTGAAAAGATGAAATTTTTTTTTTGATAATATGCAAAAGGAATTTGAGATGTCTATGCTTGGATAATTGTCATTTTTCTTAAGGTTGTAAATATTTTAGTCAAATAATGAAATTTTTATATCTCAAAGTAAATATGCCAATAAAATGTTGAATAAATTTAGTTTTGAGGATTGTGCACCAATTGGCACACTAATAAGTGTAGGAAATAAGGTAAGCAATGATGAAGATTCACCTATTGTAGATCAATCTTTGTATAGATCTATGATTGGTAGTCTTTTATATTTAACAACATCGAGGCTAGACATCATGCATGCAGTAGGTATGGTTGCAAGATATTAGTCAGCTCCAAAAGATAGTCATGTTTAGTTGGTGAAGAGAATATTCAGATATATCAAGGGGTCATTGATTATGCATTATGGTATCCCATAGGTAAAGATTTCACTTCGACTGCTTATACAGATTCAGATTGGGTAGGTTTATTAGATGATAGAAAGAGTACAAGTGGAGGAGATTTCTTCCTTGGTGATAGATTAGTATCATGGCTAACAAAAATGAATAACTTAGTATCACTTTCTATAGCTAAAGTAGAATATATTGCATGATTATTATGTTATACTCAAGTGCTTTAGATGAAACAAATTTTGGAAGATATCAAGGTAAAATATGAACCTATTTCTATTTTGGGTGAAAATATAAGTTCTATTAATATTTCAAAGAATATAGTAATGCAATCAATAAAAAAACATATTCACATTAGATATCACTTGTTGAGAGAGCAAGTTGTAGATCAACACATTAAGAGGGAATACATCAGTACTACAGAGTTGATAGTAGATATTTTCACAAAGGCACTACTAAATGACATATTTGAGTATCTATAGGAAAAGTTGGGAGTAATTTCTTTTACTTCCTACCATTGAGGATCAACATCAATTGAGGAGGAGTTAAGTGTTAGCTCCAGGATAGGCCCTTTTCCATTGATGTCAAATGGGGAGAAGAATAGGTATAGGTATAGATGAAGAAATATGTGAAAAATAAGTACAACGAATAGGTACAGGTTACTACTATAAGGGGGAGTTATGGTATGTTTTTCAAAAGGTAGTATGTGTAGGGTTTAGGATGTGGTACTTTCAGTTTGAGGTTACCATCAATGACAAAGGGGGAAATTGTTGGAAATATTGTCATTGATGTCAAAGGTCTAGCATTGGTGATAAAGGCCCCATTGTATTTAATGATGTTTTTAATATTCATGTCTTGGATAATGTGTGTTAATATTTATTTAATATTAATGAATATATTTTTAGTTGTATATAAGTCAAAAGAGGGTCCATGAAGAAGTCAAATAGTCATGGGGTAAAGACAAAAGAGGAATGGGATGCATTTTTTCATGAAGAGTCATCTTGAGGAACTCCAAGAGTCACCATGTGAAGACAAAAGAGGGTATGGTGCATTTTTCCATGAAGGGACACTTTGAGGGATACAAAAAGTCACCAAGATAAAGATAAAAGAGTAAAAGATGCTTTTTATTATGAAGGGTCACCATATGAATTTTAAAATGTAAGGATACAAAGGGTCATACAAGTTTGGTACCATTTCCCATGAGGATTGAAGGGTCACAAAGGGTGAATGCCAAAGGCCATTTGGAAAGATATAAATAAAGGCTTGAGAAGACATTCATAGTATGTAAGAGAGTTCATGGTTTTTATTTGTTTTCAAAGACATAAAAGTAAGAGATATTGTAGAGTTATATCATTTGTTGAGTAAGCAACATTGAGAGATAGTTGTGTTTTATACACAAGAGTAGTTGGTGATCTTATGGGTTGGTGATCAAAAATATTTGTAAGGGGTTGGTGATATTATGGGTTGGTGCTCACAAATAATTGTTGTGTTGGTGCTTGAGAAATGGGTTGGTGCTCCTATGAGTTGGTGATTACAAACTTTGTAATTTGAGTTGGTGCTCATTCATATACTTGAGATTGTTCTTCATGTTTTTTCCCACTTTGGGTTTCCACATAAATCTCTCTCTCTCTCTCTCTCTCTCTCTCTCTCTCTCTCTCTCTCTCTCTCTCTCTCTCTCTCTCTCTCTCTCTCTCTCTCTCTCTCTCTCTCTCTCTCATGTGGTGCATATTATTGTTTCATTTTTATTACATATCTTGAATGTTTGGTTAACTACTTAAATAAAATGATTTTGATTAAGTAAAAAGATATATAATATACTAATTAACCCCCCCTCTCAGTATATTTCATGCTTAATAGTTTTAAACCCTAAAATAACCCTAATAATGAATTAATGTGAAAGATATTGTTATAAAATTATTATAATGGATTCATATGTCTTGTTAGGTGATTAGGGTTTATTGTAAAATCTCCCTAACACCTCTAGGTCTGGTTGTTTTGTTAGGTGAGTGAGTGGACCCTAAACGAAAGGCCTTATTTCTCAAAGATTTATTTTAGTAATCAGATTTAACCAAGTCAAAGTTTATAAATGGATTAAGGTTAAATATTAATAATTTTATCTGATGTCCATGGTGGTTTATAAGTAGATTCTATCCCTCATGTGTGCTAAAATGGTCATATAAGTTGACCAAATGTTAATAGGCATAATGATGAAAATAATGAGAAAGCCAAGAAGAAGTGAGAAAATGATTAAGGATGTGTTCTCATGGATTAGGTATGAATATAAGTTCATGGATACATTTTTAAACACCTTTATTACATTTTCATATTATATTTAAGATTTGGAGAACATTTTTTATAGAAAAAAGTTTCTCTCAAGTTGACTTGTCTAGCTTAATGAGGTCTATGTATAGTGAGCTCATGAGATTGGCCTTCAAGACCAATATTGATATTAGATCTTATGATGTATTTATTGGATTTCATTCTAAGGATGTTATAAGATAATATTCATGCATTATAATTTATTGAGTATGCTCTTTCATGTTTCATAATTTCATGTTTTCATGATAAGTTTTGAGGCTGGTTGGCAGTTATGAGTGGGATATTTGCAAAGAAGGATTTGAGTCTTTTTTATTTTATTTGTGAAGTACAATGCATATGGATGTGACCCTAAGGTCATGTAGCTTTTGTATATATGATTTATTTCCATGTATTTTTTTGTAAAACTATGGTTATGCTTCATTTGTTCAATATAGACTTTATTGGTCTACACATGTCTATTTAACTAACATATGATATGTTCGTACCATATAACAAGTATGAGAATGTTTGAAGGAGTTCAAAGGATAACATGTGCTAATGAAGGCCTAAAAGGGGTTTTTGGTCCTATATGCCATGACCAACCTATTTTAATGTTTTATTCATGTTTTTGGCATAATTCCTATTACATTAAAGATCTAAGTGGGAAAGTGTGTATATCCAACCAAGAGGAGTATGTAAAAAATGCTAGATAAGACAAGGGATAATAGGCCTAATTTGTTTGTTAGTGAATGTATGAGTTAAAATGGAGGATATATCACTTTGAAGAGTTAAAGGAGGTCTTTTAAACCATCATCAAGGTATAGAGAAACTAAAATGAAGATATAATAGGATAAATGCACATAAATATCAAGGTCAAATGACCCAATATATCTTAAAGAGAGCCAATTGAGTAAAGTATCCTAGAAGGTAGTTTGAGAGGGATAAGAGTGTGAAGAGTTAAATTACATGTCATCATCAAATAGTTGATCAAAATAATGCCCTAAAGGTGATCAAGAAATCAAGTGGCTAGGTTGATGCTGAGTCATCTAGGGGGTTGGTGCCTTCTTGGAAGTAGGTGCTTATTAAAGAGTAGTCAAGTGGGTGCATGCATAGTTTGGGTTGGTTCTCGAATTGAAGTTTGTACTTCATTAAATGTTGATTTTTCTTTTATAAGACTATAGTCCTTTTTCATCATCAGTGTGATTTATTCACATTTAGTGTTTCCCACTCAAATAAGTGTTTTATGTGTTATCCTCTTATCTCATGCTCATGGAACTTAATGTGTTGCTAGTCTACTATATTATTTTTATACTTCATAAATGATAAGGTAAAGTTGTAAAAGTTTTGAAGAATGATTAACCCCCCTCTTAATCATTATTCTTCAAAAAATTGGTATCAAATCCTGGTCCTTTGAGACAAGTCTAACAACTTTAAGGTGGTATTAAAAATAAAAATAATGTCTTTTGATGAAAAAGAATAAGACATGTATGATGAAGAAGTCTAATATAATAGTAAAGAAGGAAAAGATGAAGTAGACCTTGAAACTAGGGTCATAAGTACCCTTGATGATTTGAAACATCTAAAGAAGACTATAAAGGATCTTAGGAGTCAGTTACAAGGGATCAAAATAGGGTTTATGTTAAAGGAATTTGATATAACTAGCTAAATATAGAGTTAGATTTTTTAAAGGTGGAGCATCAACAACTCATAGACAAAATTAATAAGTTTAAGAGAGAGCATGAGAATTTAGAACAAGTCAAGAGTACCAACATGAAAAGATTGATTAGGCAGCCCAATGAAATAAAGGATAAGGCACCATGGAATCATGAATGTCCTTGTGGTTAAACCTTAAGTTTGAAGAAGATGAAGACCAATCAACAACATCAAAATATGTCCCAAACCATCATAATAAGATAACAACCCTACCTATAACCATGATGAAAAAGAGAGAGAGGAGTTATAATGGATAGACCATGAAAGGGTTTATAAATGATTAACTAAAATAATTAAAACATGTAGCTTATATTATTAAGTGCCCACAAAATGGGGCATGGGCCTACAGGTCAATGGGGACCTAGAAGGGTTCTTGGGGACAAAAATAAGGTTAGAAAAAGCCCAAGGAAGATTCCAATTTAAAAAATGAGGCTAATAACATGATAAAAACATTCCAAAACCCATAAGATGAATGTTTTGTGGTCTAAAACACTAAAATAGGTAAAACACCCAAAAAGATCCCACAAAATTTAAGAAAAAGGGCTAAAAGAGAAAAAAAGAGAGAAAGATAAATCCTTTTCACTCTTATTTTCACTCTTAGATATCTAAAGGAGATCTGAAGAGAAAAAAAATCACAAGTGAATAAAATGAGGGCATGGTATCATACCACAAATACACAAGATGTTATGGGTAAGTCCTATGAGCAAACATTTTTCAAATTTTATTTATTTTGGTGGTCTAGGAGGCCCTAAATACATTTTGACTCATTATGGATTAATCATGAGAAAAAAGGAGTTAAAATGATATGATCAATGAGACAAAGAGAATGGGACCAATGGCAAGCCAAACCATGGATTGTGGAAGTAACAATAGGAATCCTTAGGGCTCCCCAAGGCACCATAGCCTAGGTTGTGGCCTAGTTGGCCTAACTAGGCCATGTCCTAGGGCACTGCTAGGCGACATAATTTGTTATGTTCTCTCTTTATGTCAGTATTGAATAATCTTCCCAATAATATTTTTCACTATCCATATCACATGAGGGATAAGTCTTGTGTTCTCACCCGAAGTGTGTAGTGAAAGATCGGTTCCTAAAGACTTTGAAACACATGGTGTATTCACTCATTTCTTGTTGAATATATATCCTGCTATTCTTTCTTAACATATTATGATACCATCAATAGATAATTATAAAATAAATAACTCATAACCTTTAATTAATCAACACATTTCAATATTCAACGTAGTTTACAATCCATTTCTCAAAGTAGCATATGATAAACATTGAATTCTCATTAAGTACTTTTTTATTACAAGACAATACATCTTATATCTTCAAAGGTTCCTCCTTCCATTTCCCCATTTTTGAATGCTTAAAATAGGGTTTTTTATACTTGTTTTTCCCTATCCAAGAGTGAATATCCAACTCAAATTAGACATATGCACATGAACTCTCAATAGACTGAGTCATGGCTTTTATAATTAATTGTTCATATAGACTTAGGCCTCTACACCCCTAGATGTCTGATGTATGTTATGCATTAATATTCAAAGTGTTATATTCCTTGAAGGATATTAAAGACCTCTAATTAGTGGGGTAAAAGTATCCTATTTTCATTTATTATTTAAGTTACTCCCATGTTTCCCACACTCCACTCCCCATGCACTCCCCTAGTATTCTACTTCATATTACAGTTTCTTTGTTCTCAAGTTCCTCACGTAATGTTATCTTGATTGTGTCCTCTTGTGATATTCCTTCCATATCCTTCAACTTCTATGTGATTAGTCTCATTCCATGGTCCTCTTATGCCTTGGTTCTCCTATGCCATGCTAGTACTTGCATGAAAATAAAAAATTGACCCTTTGCACTGCTTGCCAAAACTAGAATAAATTCTTGGTTAAAATTGAGGGGATAACATCACCCCACACTAAGATATTAGTGCATCCTAAACTAAGTTATAATGGCATCCTAAAGGAACTTAGGCCCTTTTTACATGAGTTCTTTCCTCAACTCATCCTAATGTGTAAGGCATCAAGAACTTTGGCAGTTATTTTCTCAATGGCCTCATTTATTGTTTTTAACTCCTTGGGATAAATTGGTGTCTTAGTATTCTTCATCTATTCCTCTAGGGCTAAGCTAGCTTCCTTTTGTATGTCCTCTAGTTTAGAGACCTCCTTGTCAACCTATCCTCAGAGTGTGGAAAAATTGACATTTGTTTATTGATGATGGTTATTGATAGCATCTTCCATCATTTCCATGTCTTTGAACACCTTTTCATGCTCAGTGTGGTCCTTTATTAGTAGATTTATATAGATGGCTTACTACCTTTAAACATATTCATCATTTATTTATGCCTCTATGATTTTATTTAGGCATGCCATGTGTGAAAAAATACCATCTAAATTTGGGACAACCTCCCTATCTCTTTCCAAATTACTATGGTAGATATAGGCTATAGTGGTAAACTACTCCAAAAGTTATTGAGATTCATAGCTGGGCATGGGGCACACATTATTTTTGAGTAAAAGCTCAACCAATTTTTCTAATTTTTTTATGGTGTCCCCATCCAATGCTACATCATCACCAATGATGGCTCTTATTTCAAAATTTTTTTACAAAGGGTCAATACCCTACCTTAGCCTTGGTGGTATCTTGAAGTTGTTGCTTTAAAGAGGCCACTTCCTTATCTAGAACCTACCTTTCAACATACACTTTATTATACATTTCCACCACCCTACCATGTTTTTTTAGTTTTGCATGCATCTTACTTTGACAAACTATTTTGGTGCATTATTTACATGGCAAATTTCAAAAATGTAGCATTTGTCATTATTGGTGAGAGATAATATGGATCAAATTTCATAATATTTGTTAGTCTTAGGGTGTCAGGGGCAAAAAAAATTCTATTTAATGGAATGTCATAATGAGGCTCTTCATTATACATTTCCAAAAAAAAGGATAACTACCTCTTAGTTTTTTGGGTTGCATCATTGGGGTAGAAATGGTTCCAAAAATAGAATTTTTACTCATCTATGCTAAACTAGTATAATCTGAGTATATTATATGGCACTATCTATGATGGTTCCCGCTCAACTAGCCCCTTCCCCTTGACTTGGTCCCATTCAAGTTCATGATGACTTCTAATAGCCATCCCATCCATTCCAATCCCTCCAATATTTACATGATCAATGGTTGGGACCTCTCACACTAGGGATGGTGTCTTCTCTAGATCAGATTCCAAATTATACATATGATCTTGAGAGGGGTCATTTTGGTGTGCTTGTCTTGGAGGGTGATGAGGCACTGACCTAGTGGTATTCTTTGGAGAAGGTGGAGGCATAGGTGATCATGGTGGTAAATGTGGGGGAGTAAGATGAGGATAAGGTTGATCTGAAGGTGGGGGAGTTGGATGAAGAGGAGATTAAGGTGAAGGTATGGGAGTTAGATGAGGATAAGAACTATGAGGTGGTGATGTAAGTGATGAACTATGATATGGGGATGGGGATGATGATGATAAAGATAAAAGGTGTGGTGATAGTGAAGTGTGAGGTGGTGGAATTGAATGAGGTTGTTATATTGGCCTGAAGGGCTATGTTTCCCCTATCCTCTACTACTTTTGGTACTATCCACTTATTTTTATGCTTAACTTGGTTGGCCTTTTATTTGGTTCCTGAGGGATCCTCTCCTTGGGTTTCCAATATTGAAGTTACTAGTTTGGGTGAAACATATAAAATAGTTTTTGTACATGTTCCCCAACTAGGATATTCTTAACCCTAATACTAGTCATGCTAGTTTCTCCTTTCTCTGTGTAGGCCTTTTATGTCATCTTAAGCCATGCTGAGAGCTCCCCTAAAGGATTCATCTAAATACATGTAAGGGAGAAATATTATTTTACATTAAATTATATTTGACCTTCTATTTGGGAGGGAAAATCCTTAGGAATGCACAATCCATTCTAGAAAGTTACCTTCATTCCATCAAACCAGTACTTCATCTTCAACTTATATTTTAGAGTGATATGATGAGGGTAAGTGAAAGCTTTATAGTACTTAATGGGGGACTTGTGAGTAGGGTGATACACCCACTTTAGAGATCCTAAACTATAATTAGGGACACTAATTTCATCAAAAACTAATAATAATAAGATTAACCCTAAGGAAACCTAAACATCGGTGTTGTATGTGCCTTCTCTATATCTTTATCTATATTTTGAGAAAATTACATTGCCTAATTTAACTGTACTCCATACACTACTTGGTTTTATTTATGAAGGTGGGCCATACCCACCTCCTTCCATCATTCATTTCTTCTAGCCTTGGTGGAAATGATCCATACTATGAATCTTAGAGTGGGATCCTACAAGTTTTTAATGTGCATTGCATGTCCCTTATTTTGGTACATAAGCATGGTGGTAATTTACTATATTTCCTTTGTATTCACTAAGTCATCTAATACATTTGCCCCTGATCATTAGATTCTTATGACCTGGCTTACCCTCTCTACACTAATATTCATGTTGTACCTTATGAATTGGATGTGATCTTGTTAAAGGCTTTTGTTATTCCATTACCCTATGGGTGCTATGGTGTTGTCTTGTGATGCACAATCATGAATTTATCCAATAGGATTTATATTGTCCCATTCAAGAAGTGGGTTCCTTGGTCATTGTTGAAACTTAAAGGACATCTAAAGCATGTTATAGTATTTTCCTACATGAACTATGTGGTAGTTACTACCATATAGTCTTTGGTTGGTACTACCTCAGACCATCATGTTAAATAGTCTATTACCATAATTATGTACCATGAACCTATTCTTTGTCCTATGGGAGTGATGGACCCCACAAAGTCTATAGGCTAATTTTTGAATGGTTCTTGTTATGAAATTGGGCATAAGGGCATGGCATATCTTTTATTAGGTTTTCCCATGCATTGGTATATATCACATTACCTTGCATATGCCTTTACATCTTTAAATAAAGTCAGCCACCAGAGTCTGATGAGCAACACCTTGCACATAGTAGCTTCCCCAGCATAATGTCCTTTGGTAATACCTTCATGAACTTCTCATAATACCTTAATGAACTCATGTTTCATTACACAATATCATAGTATTTCATCAGGGTTCATCTTGTATAGATCTCCTGCTATGAGTTGATATGATGCGGCACAAACTATAAGTTATTTCTTTTCTTGTAAAGTGAGATAATTAGGTGCACAACCAGTATTGAGGAATACCACAATATCCTCAAATTATTTATCTACCCTATTGAATTGGAAATTTTGCACATCAGTAAGGTAATCTTTTATAGCATGTGGAGGTTCTCCATTTTCAATTTGGGATAGATGATTAGGTCCATAATTGGTTTTCTCAGGTTTTACTACCACAAAAAAAAAAGAATTATTGGAAGAGAAATATCCATCAAAAAATTCTTTCATGGATAATGGGCTTTTTTATGAGATACTTAAAGCCTCATTTGTGGTGTAAAATATAAATGGTGTGGCTAGAAGGTACTATCTAAATTTCTATAACACATAAACCATAAACAAGGCTTTGCGTTCAATGGTAGTATAGTTCCTTTCAACTAATGTGAGTTTCCTACTAGTGAAATAGATGGGATGTTCCAAATTTCCATCTCATCATTATGCAATTATTGTACTAACTTATATTACAGATGCATTAACATGGACATGAAATGGTTTTGTCCAATCTAGGAATTACAAGATAGGAGTGGTAACTAGTCTTTCTTCTTAAGTTTCAAAAGTTTTTTTTAAAGAATTGGTTTATATAAATTGTTCATTATGATTTAATAAGATTTCATAAGGGAACTAAAATCCTAGCATATCTATAAATGAGCTTCTTGTAGTAACCCATGTGTCTTAATAATGTACACACCTTACATTGGGATTTCGGTACTGATAGTCATAGAATGATAGAGACATTGACTAGATCCACAAGGAGTCCCTCTTTATGAATGATATGCCCAAAGAGTACCCAAAATAGTGTCATAAACATAAATTTATTCAAATTTATGGAAATTTGTATTATTCAATAGTGCTCAAGCATGAGCCTCAGATTGGTACAATGGTCCTTGATCAGCTTGTATACAATATAGTCATCTAAGTAGACATGGATAAACTTATGGATACAATATTTAAAATCCTCCATTAATACCCATGAGAATATTTTTTAGGTATTTTTCAACCCAAAAGTCATGGTGGTGTAGGAAAAATATCCCAATTCTATAGTAAATATGGTCTTGGAGTAGTCTTTCTAAACTATTTGGACTTGATGATACCCCAAGAACCTATTAGTAAATGAGTATATCTCATAACCAACAACACCTTCTATGGCTTCTATGAAAGGTGTTAGGAAAGAATTGGTGACACAAGATGAATTCAAAACATGATAATCCATATAGATACAAATACACCCATCCTTATTGATACTGATTACCCTAAGACTCATCCAGTCAGATTCATCAATAAGAATAATTACTTCGATGAAGAGCATGTTATCAATCTCTTCTTTCAGATGCACATAGAGGTTAGGGTTCATCTAGAATGGTCCTTTCTTCAGTAGATGAGTGCCATCAATCAATTTTATATGCATATTCTTCAGAGAAGGGTGAATCCCTTTCATTTCACTATAGTTCCTTGGAAACACATCTTGATACTCTTTCAGTATCTCAAAGAGTTGAAAAATTTCTTTCTTGATCCAATAATTTCCAATGGTCACTACCTTAGATTCCTGATCTATGTCAATGTTTAGTTTAATATTTTAAATGGACCCATGATAAGGATTATCCATGGGGAATTGGTGTCTCAAACAATTCTTAAGCCATTACTTGTAAAAACACGCAAGTTGTTTGTTAACAAATCAAATAGAGTGGATCCTTCTCCTTCATCTACTTGAAAGATGAGATTTTATTTTCCTATGTGGATTTCTTCATGATTATCTTCACTAAATACTACTAGTAGTGAAATAATTTATTATCTGGGAGGATCATTCAACAAACCCAAGGGTTCCTCTAGTTCTTGATGAATATGATGTAGGTAGTCTTCTATCAAACTCAAATCTCCAATTATTGTTTCATGTATGGTTATAAGAGTAAGGGATAGGTCCATACTTGGTGAGGAGTAAGGAATCACAAATGTCATATTTTCATTTAATAAATGTCAAAACCTTGTTCCCATGTGCCTTTCCTCATGTTTGTACCAAGCTCATGCCCAAGTGCGTAAGGTTACATAGAATGTATGGACCCATAGGTATTCTAGTAAAAATGTTTCCTTAGCTTTCCATATTGTTTCACATACCTCAAGGTGAGGTTCAAGTGCTTGTATGCCATTATAGCTAAGTTTACCTCTGATCTTATTATCATGGTGAAATATATGATGTAGATCAGCTCACACTTGATCCCAATATAATAGGCATTCTTTATGCATTCACCATCACCTGGTGGTAGTGCCATTGAAAATGTGGTCTAGTGACCTCATCTATTCATTTTTAGTACAATATAACTCTTTGAGGTATTGGATGAAATCACGCACTTCAACTTGTCCTTAGAACCATGGATCTTCATTAATTCTCTCCAAAGGTGGTCCCTCTAATGGTATTTGATTATTAAACCCATGAGGTACATAGATTTGTGATGCTTAAGAAGCTATCATGGGATTTTTTCATATTTGTTGATGGTGTTGCACAATCTTCTAGTGAGATCATAATCAACATGAGCCCAATAGTTAAAGGTATTACTTATGGTATCCAAGATAGACTAGTTATTTGTCGATTAAAGAATACCATCTAACATTAGATCATGTTATTCATCATATCAAGCAATCAAATTATACAAATTATTGATGTCTTCATCTTTATTTATGGGTTCAATATAGGGTGGTCCTTGTACTTGGTCTAAGGGTATTATCATGCATTGATCAGTATTTTCAAAGCTAATGTATCAATTTTTTTATCTTAAATCTACATGATTTTCATAGCACCATGGCCTTCCCAATAAGGCTAGGTAATCATCATCATCTACCAACTCCAGAACCTCAAAATATATTTTGAATGGAACCCCAAGTATTTCAATAGTGGCATTTTTAAGGACTCTGATGGGGTGTGCATGAGTCTTATTTACCATGAACAAGACATGAGGTGAAGGTTGTAGAGTTGGACTAGACATTTTCCACCAGGAATATTTAGTGAGAAAATTTACTTCAATTCCAAAATATACTAGAATATCCTAGATTACCCATCGATTGATAACAGTATTAACTAATATTTCTCCATCTTCTGGGGAAGTAGAACTAGGACTTTCCTAATGTTAAGAATGGTTTAAATATAAATCTTCACTTTGATGACTTAACTAAGTGTGGGTTTTGTTTGGTAGGTGATCTTGACCTTTAAACCAAGTGATAAGCTATGGAATGATGTCTTCATCAAGAATGCATTTGTATAATTCCTAAAAACTATCTCACATTACTGGAGGTTTAGTTTCCATTTACACTATGGTGTGTTGTGTTACATCCTATCCTTAAGGTATTTAATTTCACCTTAGATCTCATGCATAAGTACCATTATATCCTACAAAACATCCTTTTGATAAAGTGCATCAGGGTATTTCCAATTTGTGGTTCTTCCTAATGTACCTTTTTAATCAGGTGGGGTGTAGATTATGTCTTCCCCCAATTGTGAGTAGTAGTATTGACTTGTTATACAATAGGGATGGTTAGTCAAGCATGCCACTATGGTCTATCTATATGGATAATAATTTCACCTTTTTCATCTTGGTCATTTGTAATGGCTACATATATATCTAAGCACTCTTCTAGCTAGTGGTCCTCTTTGTAGTAAGCACAAGATGGGTATTTTTGGCAATCCCTCTAATAGTGATCTAAAGAACAACACTTATATCAAGTCCTTGGTGGAAACCTACCACCTCATCCTCATCCTCTTCCACACCCATGATAGTAACCATTGTCTTGGGAACTCATGACTAAGGCTTGGCATGTGGCACATGCTTGAGCCTCTTGAATATCAATGATCAGATGGAAATCATTGGTGTCATGAGTATAAACATTAAAAAAATTAAAATACATTTATACTTTAGTGCTCATGGTCCATTGAAAATGTGGATAGGAATGAAAATGATGTTCATCATGAAAAATCTTGATAGTTTTATTCAGGATTACATGAATGTTCTTGCATAGGCAGTTGTTTTTTATGTGTCCTTTAGTTTCACAATCGGTACACCAAACACCACTACATGTCTCATGTGCATTATTTTCCATTAATTTTTTAAGTTGATAATTTATGGATGTTATTTGTTCCTCTATAAAGGGACTAATCCTAGTATCAATACTCCCAATCACTTCAACACATAGGGTAGCCTCTACAGCCTCACATGTGTTGGTAAAAGTTCTTTGTGACAAGGTCTATTGAAAACACAACAAAAATCCTCCTATGAACCATTGTGAATTTTGAGTAAGATTGATTTCAAAGGATAGATTAGAAAGTAAGGTTTTGAATTGAGCATCATATTCTCATATACTCTTTGTAAGTACCTGATTTATGTCTTTCAGTGTTACTATACTCTATTGCTCAAACTTAGGAATATCAAATTCTTGTAGAAACACTACTTTGAGCTCATCGTAGTTGAACATTTCTTGTTGAGGTTCAAATTTGTGATACCATTTATGTGAAAATTATAAGACATTGGTTATGAATTATGTTACCTTTCATTCAGAGGACATGATACCATGCACCCTCTAAATCAATTTAAACTTATGAACATGCTCAGCTACATTTTCCACCTATTGGTACATATGTAATTGCAATGTCATTTTAGAATAAACCATAGGTGGTTAAGCAAATGATTCTTGAGAAGATATAACTCTTATTCTTGGAGGAAATATGCTTCCTCTAGTACCTCCTCCTAATCCTCCTTTAATGCCTCCAATTATAGTACCCATAGGGAAAGGCATGGTGGAGGGTTGATTTCCTATATTGGGGCCTATATGCTAGCCTTGGCCAGATCGTCCAAGCATTCCAAGTTTTGCCATGGGATTCTCTTGAAAATAAAAAGATTTAGATTCTTAGTTATTGCCTAATGGTCTAGTCTCAATTACCCTTATCTATTTAGCTTCTAAATTTGTACTATTTATATCCCAATTCCTTATATATACCCTATTTGACTCAAAGGCATGACCACACACTATGGAGGGAGATCTTGGTTGACTCATACTGGGTTCATATCTAATGATATAGCCTATTTATTCACAAGATAATAGTGGAAAAGTTTGTGGCCTATAGTGGATGGATTCCTCACATGTGTCTAGTTCCCTACGTCTCTTCACAACACTCCTTGAATGCTCCCAATCTCTTCTCATGCCACTAACTCTCATGATCCTCTATCGGGCTTCATCATACTTCTATTTTCATAGTACTCACTGACTTACTACCATTTTGAACAAAAAATATTGAACTAACCAGTAGTCTCCCCTCTAAATGTGTAGCTCATGCACATGAGATTTTATCCTTCTATGGATAGTATTTCTAACCCAAGATCAATAATTAGATTTTTAATATCAGAAGGAAATAGTAAAAGATATCAGCCTCTTTGTTTTCATATAAAATTGAACTTTTATACCTTAGGACATATGTGGTCATGGCGTATGCTAGGATGTAACTATTCTAAATAACCTTCCACCACTAATCAACCACTCACAGCTAGGAAAATTTCAATCATGCTAAACTCCTTTACCATTATAGTGTCCATGACTATTTTTTTCCAAGGTTTCAAGATCATCCTTGAGCATATGATAAGATCTAGGAATGTAAAAGAACATGGAACTTAGAAAAGAAAGTCTCATACAGTTAGCTATAGATGTTTTATTATACCCACCTTTCACATAGAGACTCTAAGATCAAGACATAGAACCACAAAATTATCTTTGGCATTGGTAATCAATTATTCAATGTTCTCTAGTGTAATGAACTCAAATATTTCCCATGCTTGTAATCCAACTACTTTGGGTCTTGGTACTAGAACTAGAATGTTGGGTTCTCTCTTTACATCGGCATTGAATCCTATTCATAATATGCTAGTGCACTAGCCCTATCATACAAGGGATAAGTCTCGTATACTCACCTAAAGTGTGTAGTGAAAGATTGGTTCCTGAAGACTTTGAAATATGTGGTGTATTTACTCATTTATTATTGAATAAATATCCTACTATTATTTATTAACATATTATGCTACCATCACAAACTAATATAAAAGAAAGAACTTCTAACCTTTAATTACTTAGCACATTTCAATATTTAACATAATTCACAATCCATTGCTCAAACTACTGTATGATAAACATTGAATTCTCATTAAGTACATTTTGATTACAAGATAATACTTCTTATATATTCAAACATTTCTACTTCCATTTCCCCCTTTTTGAATGCTTACAATAGGGTTTTTATACTTGTTTTTCCCTATCCAAGTGTCAAATGCCCAACTCAAATTGGACATATGACACATGAACTCTCAACAAACTAAGTCATGGCTTTAATGATTAATTATTCCTATATACTTAGGCCTTTGTGCCCCTAAATGCTTGCCTTATTTTATGCATTCATTTTCCAAGTGTTCCATTCCCTGTAGGCTATTCAAGGCCTCTAATTAGTGGGGTTAAAGTATCTTATTTTTATTTATTCTTTAAACTACTCCCATTTTCCTCATGCTCAAATCCCCACATGATCATCTAATCTTACACTTCTTATTCTAGTTATTTTATTCTCAAGTTGCTCATGCCACATTCTCTTAACTTAGCCCTCTCATATTACTCCTTCCATGCCATGGTTCTTCCACATCCTTTAACTTGTGTGGTACTAGTCTCATGCCATGGTCCTCTTATGCCATGGTTATCCTACACCATGTTAGTACTTTCATTAAAATTGACAATGGTCACTTTATGTTTTTTGCCAAAACTAAAATAAATACTTGGTCAAAATTAAGGGGCCAACATAAACCATATCCTAGCTCAATTTTAGGTCATGAATGCCTGGGGCATCAAGGCTCCAAGATAGGCCTTAAGGAGCTTATAAGATCCTAAGAGGTCCTAGAAAGGGAAAAACCAAGATAGAGAGGAGTTAGCATAGTAGAAGAGGGAGAGGCTGCATAGGTGAGGGAAAAACCAACATAGAGAGATAGATTGTGCAAGGTGACTAAATGGGCTAGAGTCCCATCATGCTTAGATGAAGAGGTATATGCTTTACCTGTTGAGGACCAAGATCAGCTATATATTATATGACTTTAGACAATAGTAAGTATGCCCTCATTACATTATTTTAGGGACCTAGTGAATGCATTGGTGACCGCATGAGTACCAGAGATATATGCGTTCTAGCTAGGTCCCAAGATTGAGGTTATTCTCATTATTGAGGAAGTCTCTCAACTCTACAAGTTAGAGCTTATAGGTAGAGATATAAAGATAACATAGGTTTGAGATATATATACATTCAATCTCTACTTGGTGGGACCCCACCCATAGAAAAATAGACATGGAGTATATATCACATAGCTATCATCGTGGGTACCACCACTGAAGATAGTGATAGTAGGTACTTTGGTGAGGAGCTTCTATGCTAGCCAGAGTATGGGGTGACTACCACTCTCTTGGATAGGATTTTTCCAATGTTTAGAAGGAGGTTAGAGATATGCTTAGGAATAACATATCTTAGGTAGATTATACCAACAACTAGATCATTTATAGTGCATAGAGGTAGGTATATTGACACAAACTAGCTTACTCATGTCCTAGGATTACAAGAGGCTCACGTTAACATGGTTCAAAACATTGTGGGGTAGTGATTCATACCATACACTAGAGGAGGGTATTGTATGGGCTACATGGTTCATAGATAGGGTTGGGTTTGAACATACCACCTTAGATTTAGATGTAGTAGGTATCTATGTCTATGATTCATATAGATATGTGTTATGGCTAGAGGATGTAGGGGTAAAGACCTATGTTGGATAGGAGAAGCTTTGTAGTCCACAAGGTTTATACCATCATATAGGGAGATAGACTCTAGTAGCACAAAAGAGATAGGTATATCCCAAGCTAGCTATGGATAAGCAAAATAGGTATTCAAGATAGATCAAGGTGGGGTAGTAATGGAGAAAGTCCACCATGGTGAACTAACACCAAGAGGATTACAACCTATATGAGCACCATAAAGGCCATTGGAATTATAAAGTAAAACAAGTGTATTTTATAGATAGCATTTTATCTTTATATTCATCCTTACTGAGATCTAATATGTGACTAACATATGTGCTTTATGTGTGTGCAAGAGACCAACCTACTTGGAATAGACCCTAGGTAGACCTATAATTGAGGGATTTATTCCTTGATGGGATAATGACACCATTAATACTGTGTATATCATATCTACTACCAAGGTTAAAGTTACAAACTCACTTATAATGGGTGGGTGAACTAGCCTCACTCAAGTTAGTCAAGGAATGACTTTAGATACCATAGTTATAGATAGAATAAACATAACAGGAGGTAGTGGTGGCATGATTTGAGATAAATGAAACATAAAATGAGGTATCTATATTGTGAGCTAAGACATGACTATCTATTATAGAGGATGAGATAAATTGGTTACATGCTAAGCTAGCCTAATAGAAGATGAGAAGAGAAGACATGCCTAGAGATGGGGTAAACCAACTAGTATCCCTTGAGTAGATGATGGCTCAACTACTCATTAGGTAGAGATTGATGTCTTCAATAGAGGCATGAATATGATAGATGTATCTTTATCATAGGTTGATTAGGATAGTATCATATGTTTAACCATGCAAATGGTAGTTTTAGGGACTACAAACCCTGGCTTAGAGGAAGCAATATGATGTACCTAGAGAAAAAACATGTAATTTTACAATATATATAAATATATTTCTCATTAATAACACATGTGTGTATATTATTTTATGTGTGATGTATATGTTTCATGTTATAGAAACTACTAGATACATGCAATTAGATAGTAGTAATTACTAATAAAGAATCCACATGCACACACATATACAAGTGGCACATTGACTATTGGTGTTAGAAGAGAGGAAAGGATTCACCTTACCACCATGGGAACATTTATTGGAGGGCCATACGGGCCCTAGACATGAAATTTATTTAAATGGAACCCATTGATCAAGTATTACAGGGACTCACCTTCAAGGGTCAAGAGATGATAAGCCCCATTATCTAGAGAGGTAGTGATAAAAAAAGGGTGAAACCACTTGTAAATAATTTTCACCTTCTTATGGTGCTCATTATTAAACATTAAGATCATATCACCTACCTTAAACTAATGAGGGTGCACCAACTTCTTGAATTGGTGACATTAATGGTCTTCATAAGCATAGTTATGCATAAGAGTGTCCATGTATCACTCATCTCATTTCTCAAGCTTGGTGAGGTGAGTGATATGTTCTTCTTCATTAGAAAGAGATCCAAATGTCTTAACCTATAGTGAATGGATTAATACCTCTAAGGGAAGAACAACCTCAGACCCATACATGAGAGAGTATGGGGTTACCCCCATAGCCATTTAGAAGTTATTTGATAGGCCCAAAGGGAAGGATAGAGCATGAGACACCAATCCTTCTTAGACTAAGAAATGGTATAGAGAAGCATATTCTTCAAATTTTTATTTGAAAAATCTACTTATCCATTTCTCTAGGGGTAATGGGTAGAGGATAAATGGATCTTAAACCCAAAATGTTTAATGATCTCATATATCTTAGGGATTTAAAATCTTGGGCCATTATCATCCATAATCATAATGAGGACATCCAACTTATAGATAAGCTAGTTTAGGATGAAGTTGGTGATGGTCCTCTGATACATGACACTAAGAGGCATGACCTCAACCTATTTTATACAATAGTTAGTGGTAATGATGAACCATCAATGGCCATCTGAAGAGGTAGGTTTGAACTCATCAATAAATTTGAAAGCCCAAACCAAGAAGGGAGAAGAGGTTGACATATAATGTAAGAGGCCTATAGGGGCATTGATGACATCCCTGGTAACCTAACACATATTATACTTCTTAGAATATTACATTGCATCCTTAATAAGAGTGTGTCAGTAGTATCCCATCTTGATAATATGTTGAGTAGTGGTTTACCCTCTTAGGTGATGACCATAAACACTCTTATGATACTCCTTAAATATGAGGGGATTATCCTCAAGGGTGAGGCACTATATCAAAACACCATTGAGGCCTCTCTTGAACAATATGTCATCAATGATGACATAAATAATGGTTGAGCTTATTTATGTGATAACAATGTTGTAAAGTAGGATCAATGTGATAATATTAGGTCTCAAAGTAACAAATGATGTCCCAAAACCAATCACACTTGTAAACCTTATCACTATAGACTGAGTAGACCATCTCATTAGGAAAGGCATCATCAACTAGATTTGTATTAGGATTGGGTAGTGTGTACTCAATGAGTTTCTTAGCTACAAATAACCCCTTGCTAGACTTTTGGTTCACAATGTGGATGTCAAAATCCTAAATAATCATGATCCACCTCATAATCCTACTGGCAAGGTGTGTCTTACTAAGTAATTGGTGGAGTGGATCAGACTAGATAATGACATTGGTGGTGTGGCACAACATGTAATGTCTCAACTTCCTCATGGTGAAGATGAGGGATAAATACTATTACTTAATAAGATAATAGTTTATCTTTGCCAATAAGCATGCAAGATATGTAGTAAATATCTCTCTCTACCATCATCATCCTTTTGACATAACATTTCCCTAATGGAAAGATAAGTGATAGATGTGTATAGGATGAACTCATGACCCTCAAATGGGTACCATCAGGATGGGAGGATTTAAAACATGTGCTTCAATTCTTGTAAATTCACTTGGACTTCAACATAACATAATAACATGTTCTTGTGTAGGAGACATGTGAGGGGTATAGATTTTATGAGCATACTCCTCAAATAAATTTTTAAAAAATTTGAGGCTTCCCAAGAAGGACTGTAACTAAATGAGGTTCCATAGGGAAGGTATCTCAAAGATCACCTTGATGTTCTTTGGATTCACCTCAATACCCCATTTTGAAATGAGTAGGCTAAGAATATTTCCAATAAAAATGCCAAAAATGAACTTCTTAGGGTTAAGGCTAATGTGATACTCTCTAAGATGCTCAAATATGATCTTAAGGTCTCATACATGCTCATCCCACTCGTGGGATTTTTTGAGGAGATTATCAATATAACACTCAATGATCTTATGGATAAGGTCATGGAAAATGTCAGTCATAGTGCACTGATATGTGGCCCCAACATTCTTTAAACTAGAAGGCATGATGGCATAGAAAAATTTACCCTATGGGGTAGTAAATGTCATCTTTTACTATTCTTTAGATGTGATATATATTTGGTTCTACCCTGAGAACCTATCCATGAGGGACATGAACTCAAAACTAATAGTAAAATCAACAATTTAGTTGATCAAATGTGTAGGAAAATTATCCTTTGGGTAAAACATATTGAGATCCTAATAGATTATGCAAATCTGAACCACTACATTCTTCTTGGGAATAGGATCAATGTTGGAAACCCATAAAGGCTAGTCAAAAACCTAGATGAAACTAATTTAGATGAGCTTCTCAATCTCAGCCTTGACTAGTTGGGAAACTTTAACCACCATTATTCATTGATTTTGGTGAATTGGATGGGTCCTATTATCCATAACAAGGTTATAGACAATAATTTCAGGATTAATTCCCATTATATTGATTTATTCCCAAGTTAATACATCCAAAAAATCATGCAAGAAGGTGACCAAAACATCGTATTCATCTAGAGTAAGGCTTGCACTAATCTTGATGATCTTTGGCCTTGTTAAAGTGATAAAATTGAGATATATAGATCCTTTAACATCTATAGCATTACCTTACTCAAATCACTTACGTATGAAATGGAGTGATTCATCTAACACTTCAAGTTCAACCATGAAGACATTCACGAGGGAAATGGCAGGGGTTAGGCCATCAATGAGAGAGATATCCAAACCAAGATGATCAAGGGGATAATCATGCTTATGAAAATCTCATATGATCTTGGTGTATTCATTTCTCACCTTGAATAAGTTACATGACATAACATGAATGAAATAACACTTGAGATTAGACTTAGCCATTCTAGCAATCTTAGTAAGGGATGCATTGAGAGAGCCTGTTCTCTAATGGGAAAGGCATGATACATGTGAAAGATCAATGTATGAGAAGACATCCTAGAAGAGGTCTTCAAGGAGGGACAGGCTACCATAGCATCATAGAGTAGAAGAGGGAGTTGATCAATATGTATTAGACTCTAAAGGAATTAATGTAGATCGGTACTCTATTGGATCATAATGCTCATCCTTGAGAAAATGAGACTTAGCAATAGGGGGTCTATGGAAATCAACTAAACCCCATGAAGAGATAACTAAAGCCTCACATGAGGGATTTGTATTTACATAGAGTAATGCCCAGGGATCCCACCAAGCATGTTATAATGTAGCTCCAAAAATATAAATAGGACCACTAGTTTTTGGTAGGGGGTACATAGGGTACTAAAGCAAACCACTAAGAGGCTAGAAGGCTTAGGGATTTTATGGGTTACATGATATATATAATGGCTATCCAATTTATCAGCTTGTATCAAGCTATAGACAAACTTATAAACTAGGTTAGGGATAACATGATTAAGTACACAAAGGATGCATGTATCTCTAGTGATTCTAACCATAGTAAATCATGTAGATAGGACTAGACTATTGATTACACATAAATTATGGAAATAACAATTCTAAATAAAGAGAGCTAACAACTAAAATGTAAATTTAGAAGCTAAGGCACTTTTAGGCAAAATGAAAGATGTTTTAAGCAATAAATATGCTTTCAAGAAAGGTTTCAAGAGCATTCCTAATCTATATTTGAGATATATTTCACTATCAACACTATTGTTCTCTAACAATATAATGTTCTATTTTAGTAAGAGAGATAGAAATTGTTTAAGAAAGTTGTATAGTTTATTATGAGCATCTAAGATCCTACTATGTAATGATAAATGTTTCCAATGCAAGCATAACATGTAATGGTAAATATTTAAATCAATGAATATATCTTGTAACCACATATAAATGCATAAAATTTAGAAACTATTCTAAATAATGCACAAAACAACTAAATCACTAAAACAAATCAAACCGTAACAAATATAGTACTACAAATAAATAAAAAGTTTTAATTTTCAAATCAAACTATCCTAATATAAAACTCAATAGAGAATGTGTATACTTTATACCAACAAATTGTCTAATATGGAAGGCAAGAGAGGAAGAATATATTATTTTATGTAAGATGAGTCCAAACTAAGAGCCAAAATTTGTGGAAGAGGTGAAGGAGAAGCTACCAATATATAAAAGATCCAATGCATGTAACACAAGAGATAGGTGAAATGGAGTCTTCAGGGAACAAGGATCAACCCAAAAGCTTTAGAAACACTATGAATAATTATGTGAATCACTAAGAAAAGTTGGATAGAAGTAGTGCAACCCCTGTCACAATGAAAATTATTATGCCAAGCCAAAAACCAAGAAAGATTCAAGGAGGCAGCTAAGCTTTGAGTGTTATTATCAAGTGGGAATATTAGATCAATAATTTGGGAGAGGGTGAATGTCCTTGGATAAAATAAATAAGGAAGAGGCATATATCTCAAACCTAATCTATCAAATATCTATGAACTAGCCACTTGGGCCCAAATAATGCACTTTTCCACATGTTCATTTTATGCCACAAATTTTACAAATGAAAAATTCATCCTAGGATATGGGTTTGCTCCTTGATGCATGGCTTATGTCCAAATCCCACCTAAGATGGTCAATGAGTTCTCTAAAGGGCCTTGAGGTGTCCCTAGAGAGACTATCTAGCATGCAAAAGAGCTGAGATGGACTATTGATGTCTAGGGGATAAAAATATGATGTGGGAAAGGTCTAAAAAAGTGGAAAATGTCTCCAAGTAGGATAACTAGGGTTGATAGTCTATAAATGAGATGATGTGTAATCATAGGGAGGATTAGGGTCATGAGAAGTGTGATTATAGAAATGTTGTTTCATACATCTATCAAAATAAAAGACACAATGAAAGATTCTACTCCAAAAGATTTATAAGGTCCACAATATTCAACAAGACATATTAATCTCCTAAAATGTATAATAAGGATCAAATATTGGTATGGAATCCAAAGTAAGCTAAGAAGAATTAGATGGAGATCAAGAGGTAATATGGACTATTTGTTGAGGAACAAAAGACTAAAAGGATTCTATGCTAGCTCAAAATACCTTTCAAATTCAAGATGAAGGCATGAAATGGTGTGTGTGTGTGTGTGTATGTATATATATATATATATATATATATATATATATATATATATATATATATATATATATATAGTGGTTTCTCAATCCACATGAAAGGAGAGAGAAATAAGTTCATCTCATTAAATAATAATGTTTTAGGAATAATGAGGTTTAGAGACTATGGATTATGTATTTTAGTATCCAATGATCAAGGAGTTCAATTTGATAGCCTACATAGTTGTAGATTGTGTAGGAAGTATAGTTGATAAGAAGATTACTAGTGGAGAAGCCTTCTTCCTAGGTGGCTGCCTAGTTTTATTAATAAGCAAGAAGAAACCATTAGTAGTTTTTTCCACTTGTGAGGTTGAGTAAATTATATTAGCTTCATGTTTCACTCAGGTCCTATTAATGAGATAGACCCTAAAATACTAACAGGTGGAGTATGATGGTCCTATCCCTATCTGTTATGACAATATAAGTGCTATATGCATCTCAAAGAACCCTATCATACACTTAAGGACCAAACACATTCCCATTACATACCATTTTCTAAGAATTTATGTAAGTGATCAAAGTGTTAAAATTTAATATATATCTACATGGGATCAGATTGCAAACATGTTGACCAAACCACTTCCAAAGGTAACTTTTCAACACTTAAGATAAGAAATAGGTGTAATTCCTACCCCTATCAATCATTGAAAAAGTTAAGTAATTAGGGGGAGATAATCATGATAATCAGCTCCAAGAACATGTGAGTTGTTCCAAGAAGGCATTCATAGATATAGGGGAGAATTTTTTTATTATGTATCATAAACTAATAAAACCCTGTGTGATAAGTATTTTATGTTGCAAGGTGTGATTAAAAATGGTATTTTGTGAAAGACCCTTTGTCATTAATGTCAAAGGGGAGAAAGTTCAAGAATGGAGTTTTAATAGATTAGGGGAGATGAGATTAATCATATTGAAAAATTATTTTACATCAATGACAAGCAGGTAGTTATTTGAGAAGTGTTGTCATTAATGTCAACGTTGATGTCATTTGATGTCAAGGTTGATGTCATTGATGTCAATATATAGGTCAGAGAGATAATTTGAGGTCAACCTAGAGATTATTATTATTTTTTTTTTAAGGATGCTATAGTGGTGTGAGAATGTTGTTTGGTGAATACAAGGTATGTATGTTTGAATGCAAACCTTTAAGTACAAGGTGTCTTGAGAAGCCTAGTCATAACAAGCATAGTCATATCATGAAAATGTGAATGATGAGCATGAAGAGGTTTGTGAAAATGTATGACATTGGCTGAGGAAAATTCAAGGCATGTGAGTAAGGTGTATAATCATAAAATATTGTTTTAAGATCAGTTCTCAAAGTTGTCAAGTGTTTGAACCTAGTAAGAGACTTGAGAAGGTTTGTACATAGGATGCCTAGTCTTGTGCATGAAAAATCATTGTGGCCTATTTTTATGGATGAAAAGAAGCATAATATTATTTATGAGGTTGTTTTATAATCCATATGAGGAATTATAGAACTCATAAGAGTCTCAGAGTGAGCTTATAGGGGTAGGAGCTATAGACCTAGTATGTAACTAGACCACCTCTAGACCCTACCTAACCTAATGAAGTGTCATGAGAAGTAATCATGGATTATGAAGGATGTAAATTATTATTTTTAATCATGGGACAAGTTATTTTATTTTTTATATCAGGTATTGATAGCTTGGATAGTGGTTAAAAGGTCAGTTTTAAGACCTAATGTGACTTACACATCAGAGCCTAGAGATCAAAGAGAGAGAACATGTCTTAATGGGGTATTAGGTTTTGTTTACAAGAAATGTATGGAGATGTTAGTATTTATATATGTATTAAATGTTATTTAAATTATGTCTAATGAGTCTTAGGTCAAAAATTTAAGGTTAAGGGAAGAAATAATGTTTTGAGTTCTCTCAAGTGCATAGAATAAAGCATTCTCAATCTGAAAAATAATTTAAAGTGTTAATTAAAATTTGTAACCTATGAATTGGAACCAAATATAAAAATGGTATATGGGGAAGGGTCCTATATAAAATTTCCTAGCATTGGTTTATAAAATGAGGAGTTAATGTTTATGAATGATCATTAAGAATAGAAGATATTTTAAACCCTCAAATAACCTTGACAATTACCTAATGTGAAATGTATTATTCTAAAGTGATCAGATTGGATTGATATGGATATTTAGGAGATTTTATGTTGTAATAATTTATCCTAAGCACCTCCAGGTTTGATTTCTTTTTCATGAAAATAAGTGGACCCTATAAGAAAGGCCTTATTTCTAAGATATTTATTGTAGCAATAGATTTAACCAAGTCAAAGTTGATAAATGGATGAATATTAAAGCTTGATACTTTTATTTGAAATCCATGGTATTTTATTAGTAGGTTCCATCCCTAATTGGTGTTAAAATGGTCATACAAGTTGACCACTCACTAACAGGTCTAATGATGAAAATAATGAGAAACCTAGGTAGAAGTGAGAAGGTGATTAGGAATGTATTATAATGGATTAGGGATGAAACAAAGTGAATGGATATGTTGTTAAATACTTTTATTAAATTTTCATATTGTATATAATATTTTTAGATCATTTTATATAGAAAAAAATTGATCTCAAGTTGATTTGTCTAGCTCAGTGAAGTCTGTATACAATGACATCATGAGATTGGTCTGCAAGACCAATTTTGATATTAAAGATTTTGATATACTCATTTCAAGTTATTATAATTATGTTTTAATATCATAAGTTCTTGATATGGTTTTTCATGTGTCATATGTTCATGATTCCATGACTATGTTTTGAGGCTAGTTGGTAGTTTTGAGTGGGCTATTTACAGATAAGGGTTTGAGTCCTTTTCTGATAGCTAGTGAAGTATAAATAATATTTTGATGAAACAAAGGTCATGTATCTTCTTTATATATTATTTTTTCCATAGGTTTTTGGATTTTTTTTAATTCTTCAGTTGTTCAAGACAAACTATTTGGGTATGCACAGGCCTAATTGTGAACATTACTAATGGCGTGTTTCAAGTCATGATTAGAGATAAAAGTTGTTATGGACATAATATTATGTTATTAAGGGTATATTTTAGTGAAATATTATATTTTCCTACTGTATAATAAGTTTTATAATGTTCCAAGGAGTTTAAAGGGTAACGTGTGCTAATGAAGGCCTAATTAAATTATGTCTCCTTAAGGCTTAAAGTGGTTTTTGATCCTATATGGTATTAAAAACATATTGTAATTTTTTTTATTAATCTTTTTATAATTTAATAATTCATAATATATTTAAAATATAAGTGGGAAAGTGTGTAGCTATGACCAAGAGGTGTATCAGCAAAAGCTTAGTTTACGAACAAGGGCTAATAAGCCTAATTTGTTTGTTAGTGAATGTATGAGTTAAAGGAGGTATTTTATACCATAATATGGGTGAATATAAACTATAATGAATATATAAAATGGATAATGTATATAAATATTAAGTTTAAATGACCTAATTTATCTTGAAGAGACCTAATTGTGCAAAGGAGTCTAAAAGGTAGTTTGAGAGGGCTAAGAGTGTGAAGAGATGAAGAGGTAATAGTCATAAGTTGGTTGAGAAAAAATATTTACTTAAGGTTACAAATTTAATTAGTTTTTTGAGTTGGTGTTAACTCATTTAGGGTTTTGGTGCATCCTTGCTAGTAGGTGCCTGTTAAAGCCTAGTCAAGTGGGTGCTTGGCTAGTTAGGGTTGGTGCTCCAAGTGAAGTTGGTACTTTACTAAATATTGATATTTTTAATATATTAATATAGTCCATCTGAATAATTATTCATTTTTATTCCCCTTAATGGTTTTTTACTCAAATACATTTTCTATGTGTTATGCTCTTATCTAATGCTCATAGATCTTAATGGGTTGCTAGTCTACTATATTATTTTGATAGTTCATGAATAATAGATAAAGTTTTAAAAGTTTTGAATACTGATTCACATACCCCTATCTATCATTTTTATTCCAAAATATAATCCAACACTTTAATTAAGTTTTGAAAAACTAATCATAAGATAATGTTTGTTTTAATATACCAAGAGCACATAAATAATCAAGCATAGTTATAAGTCCAAGTAAATAACAAACACATTACACTAAATCATACATAATAAAAGTTTGATGTGTTTGTAAGATTTAATTATTTAATATATAATGATGGATTATTATTAAATTTCAAAATTCAATTTGAATCAACAAAAATATAATAAGAATAGTTGTATTGAAATACAACTTACACAAAACCAAAAATAATTATAAAATAAAATGATAACACTTCATACACAATAAATAGGTTTAGAGAAGAATCAAAATTTACATATCAAGACCAATTATATAACTTTCTTTAGAATATCCTATTATTATTAGTTGTTAGAATTATCCTTCCTTTTGGATCATGAGGATAAACATATATATAGACTTGAATAAGGTGAAGCCCTCATCATCCAAGTGAAGTCTAAAATTACATCTCTAAAACTAACACTATATGTCAATCATCATGCAAAAATACGTGTTCAAAAATACAAATATGTGTCAAATCTCATGTGAAGAATGCATGTATAATGGAAATTATCCTAATATAGTTATATGAATAAAATACAATATATTCATACACAATATATTAGTAATTATCATTTTAACTTATCTAAACATGCACATATATATGCATTTTTAGAGGGATGCTAATGTGGCACTACTAGAAGAATAAAATTATGTAGTAACAATTATGAGAATTGAAGTAGATGGAACTTATGTTGTACATTGAATGATAGATGGAATATGTATTATCACTATAGATATGACATAAGTTACAGTCAATGTAGTTATATCAATGAGTTGCATGTATTAATATATCAATTCATATGAATAATAAAGGCTTTTGCTTATCTATTTGTTGTATTTTTCTATTTTCCCTTACATTTAAACAAATTTTATTACTTGTGGCTTCATTTTACTTTTATTGGGTGCATAATATCATAATATGACATATGTCTCTTTTCCACTCTTTTGGGATTAGAATTAGTGTCTATGTTATTTGATTATGTGGTTATGGGATACACATATGTGTATCACTACTCTGATCGCAACTATGTTATGGCATGTTATTATTCATTCTTTTGGTTGTGTGTTACTATATGGGTTAAACTTGTAAATATCCCAATGATTCATTTGTTTGGGACTATATATGATTAACTCTATTGACATCACCTCTAAGTTATTATGATGGTGATATATGAATAGATCTTGATGTTTCACTTGCTTAGTATTTTTTCTAATGGCTCTACTGATGTCACCTCTAGGTTAGTAAGATAGTGACATGTGGATATATCTCACTATTCCACTTTACAAGGATCATCCAAATAATACCTATGTTAATATCACCTCTAGGTTAGCAAGATAGAGATATATGGATAGATCACATAGCTTTGTTTATCTAATATCATCCATATAATGCATCTACTAATGTTACCTCTGAGTAAGTGGGATGTTGACATGTGGATAAATATCTCTCTCTACTCTTATTACCTAAGATAATCCATATAATTCCTCTATTGATGACACCTTCATGTTAGCAATGACATGTGGATGGATCCCAATGTGCCACTTGCCCAAGATCATCCCTACAATGCCTCTATTGACATCACCCCTAGATGAGTGAGATGGTGACACGTAGATGGCTCTCACTAATATGTTTCATTAAGTCTGGACACTAGAACACTAAACATGATGGTTCTAGATGTCAAACTAACTAGACCATCCTTTGACCCCCTCAGGACCACTTGACAAACCTTTAACACAAAACTAAGTCAAAATGAACTAATTTTGACCAACTTAACCTTTGACCTATCAACTGTTGAAGGTCAACCTAAGTAATAATGGTGGGGATCAACCACTAATGGTCAATTTTTAACCACCTGAATAGTTAAACTCAAGCTCAACTCCACCTTGATTTTTTATTCTTAGCCACTTGCATAATTATGCATGTTAAGAATAAAATTAGATGGCTCCTTGACATCCTATTTGAACTTATTATTTACCCTCTCCTTTCCTTCTATAAAAAGAGAGGAGGAGGTGAAAGTGATCCAAAATTATAGAAATCAAGCATCAAAGATCATTAAAAATCATCAAAGCTTTTCCTATCAAAACTTCTTTTGTAGGTATTCTTCTAGCAACCAAGTTAGAGATATGAGGTGATATAATTCATTAGTCATAGCCAAGACACCATTACACTACTAAAATTTCTGTAGACTCCACTAACAAGTATTTTAGCCAACTACCTCCATGCTCTTCAAGCCAACAAGCTATGTATCTATCTTTTATCAAACTCAGTAATTAGTTTCTCAATTTTATCTTCCATCCCACCTTCTATAATCCATTTTATAACCTCTTCGACTAGACTTACATTTACCTAGACCAAAACCCATAGTAATTGTTGATGGTCACCCTAACTGCTGATGGTCTATCCATAACTATTCATAGTTACCCAAAAACCAATGGTTCACCTAACCACTGAAGGTTAGCTAACAATTGATGGTTCACCCAACTAGTGAAGGTCACTATGTGAAATATTCAATAGCAAGCTATTTTTACCTATCAAACACTAACCAAATCCCACTTTTTGACTTTTTTCTTAAACATAGAAAATCCCTCTATTTTTTGAACCATACCCAATTTATTTTACTTTAATATTTAATCATTTATTGATATATTTAGTAAATTTGATCTCTTTCAATAAATTATTATATTTTATTTCAATATCTTCTATTATCTATGCAAATAATTTATCTTTCATTTTCATAACTTGATTATTTAAAAGTGTGGATTTATAGCCTCGAAGGAAGCTTGTGCTTCTTAGATCTAGCTTGCTAGGCATTCCACCCTACTATCTAACTAATCAACCATTTATTTAGTGCTTTCTTATTTGAAGGTCATTCCTCCCTAGCTAAAGAGGAGTACCTACAACTATTTGTATCATGGAGTGCAAATCAAATCTAGATTCTACTAGCCTCACCCTTATTTCAAGTTTTACAACCTTCTTCTAAGGAAATAAAGAAAAATTATGAGAAATAGTTTGGCATTCCTAGTGGGACCCTTGAGCCTTTTCTTGGGTCCGTAGTTGCATCTAGGTGCTTCCTTTTCTTCTCTTTTTTCTCATACAATAAAATCAAATTTTCATTTTGGGAATAAAAACTACTATATCCATTACTTTTCATGATTATTTTAGCTCACATAGCTTAATTAATCAAGTTAATTGATCATAGATTCACTCTTATGACACACACAAGGCTAAACTACTTACACCTAATCAAGAATAAAAAGATTGACATATGGCTTGAATAGGATTTCATCACCTAGTGGTTACCTTTCTTAGCTATCTTACTTAGATTTCAACACCAAGAGGAAAACCAACTCAGTTCTCTAGTTGAGTATAATATTTTTAAATTGGTATATTTTGGATAAGCACTAGATACCCTTATTATTGTAGTGTGTGAAGTGAGGGGGTAGACCCTAATATCAAGCCATATACCGATTTCTAATACATATCACTTTGAGACCCCAAAAATACTCTGTAACCAACCATAGACTTATTTTCTAGTACCCACTCTACAAGCCAAGTTGAGTCACATAATTTTTACAAGCTTAAGACATAAGCCACAAGAGATACTAAAAAGAAACTTTAGATTTGATGCTCTTGAGTGTGTGTTTCATTCCATTATCTTCTCTTTGTTTAAGTTGTGATATTGCTTATACCTTCCTCTTTCCCTTATCTACATGGCTTTAACTTGGCAACAACTAAAAAACCAAGAAAATTAGGATCCACCTCTTCATCATCTATATTTCTCTTCTCTCTCATCCTTGAAGTACATCTCAAATGTAGAAAGTTCTCCCCATCCTTCTGGAAGTCTTAACATCCATTGGATGATTACCCAAGGTGTTATATATTTCTCCACCTTTCTGGATAACAACCCCATAGCCCTATAAAATTACCTTAACACCATATCTCACTATACCCCTACTTTATTTCTCCCTATTGACCCACCCTATGGAATGCGATCCCACCTTATGGGTGACACTTCTATTGCCACCATCTCCACCCAACCTTTATTCACTTAGGCATTATCTTCTACCAATAATCCCTTTGATACCACCATATAAAATCAACCCACCCAACCAACAAACACCCAAAAACCTCCTACCCCAACTAATAACCCTTCTAGTATAGGAACAACCTAAAATTTAGGCACTAATACTATGGTTACTATGGGAGTACCCTCTACTAGTTTCACCACCATTCATCTTATTCCCAATACTCCATTCAAGAGTTTAGTGGTCCACATACCTTCTACCCTTCTACCCATTAGTACCAAAGGTAATAGATACCCCCTCTCTCTACCAACCCAACCATACCTCCAACCCACCCTACGTTAATCCCGCAACATATGACCATTAAACAAAACTCAAGTTACATCCCTAACCCATAATGATGTGTGCCTCTACCTTCCACCCAACCACCTATCTCCATGTAGTCATATATGGTGTCATCCCTACCACCCATGTCCACATACCAATATGTGGTAACTTCTTAATGCCCCACCAGTTATCTATATGTTGTACCTACCTAAACCCAACATAATCTAACTTACAAATATGGGGGTGCATAACCAGAAATAAACTTCATAAAAATGTTAATGGATAAAATGACTACTTTAGATTCATCTATTTCTAGTGCCCATAACCTCTTATCTTACAACCAAATCTACAATAAACCAATTCATCCTTCTATCTCCATTCAACCTTATCCTCCTCAATGGGAACTTCCAAAATTTTAAAAAAGTTAGAATAAGAAGGACCCTCATCAACATCTAAGATCATTTAGACACTCTTTCTATTTGATTATCTATTATGACACTATCCTTCTTCACACCTTACCCATGTCTCTATTAGGTTTGACACTAGGTTGGTATAGTGCTATTACAAAGCACTCCTTATTTTCCTTTTCCCAACTATCTCAGACTTTCTTAGATCACTTTTCCATAAACATCTCTAAGAAAGTTTCCATCACCGATCTCTACTCCATTCACAAATTTGATGATGAGTTCATATCCAACTTCGTATCTTGTTGGATAAGTTTGATAAATGAACTCCCTTTCTCCTTTCCATAGGCCAAACTGATTGAAATATTTTCTCTATCTTGTGCCAAACACATCTCCTCTACTTTATAGGCTTAGAGCTTCAAGACCTTATATGAAGCTTTTGCCATGGCATGAAAATTAGAGAGTAAAGCCATTGATGAGGGGAAGTTGAAATTTAGAAATAATAATTCAACCTTAAAATTAAATGAGACTCCTTCCAAACCTAACAATCAAACCAAGACTGACTCTAAAAATAAAAGATCTATGAATGTGGTTGTTCTTAAAACCACTCATTTACCCATTGTTAACCAACCTCGCTCCACCAATTCTTCCAATCATAACACCAGAATCCAAAACTACAACAACCAAAATAAATTTACTCCATTAGGGGAGTCATATGCTTCAGTCTTGGAGAATTTATGGAAATCAAACATCATACAACTCCCACCAATCAAACCCCCAAAATAATTCATTTCCTCTCATATTGTACCTAGTTGGTATAAGGAGAATGAATTGTGCACCTTCCACCATATCATTATACATGACATTAGTAGGTTAAATACCTTCAATAATGTCATCTAAAATTTCACCAACAAGGGGGAACTTATGTTGGATAACCCCATGAACCCTGATATCAATCGCCTGACATCTTTAGATATCTATTTCACAACCATGCCCCTTCCACAAATAATGAAAACAATAGAGTAGAATCCTCTCACAACCATGATGTACATAACATTAACATGGTTCTTAATCAACTCATTATTGAGGAGACCATTGATGAAACCACCTTTCTTTCCCCTCCACTTATTGAGGTAGTGAAGTCACTCTCAATTCTTTTAGAAAATGAGATTAAAAAATAGCCCTCCACTTTCTCAACTCATTGAGGCATTTGAGCCATTGACCCCTCCTTTGGAAGACATACCAAAAAAGGTAGACATTACCACCATATCCTTCTCCTCCATCATATAATAATCCACTCTTCCTTTGGAAAACATCCCTAAATAAGAGATCACTCTTTCTACCTCTCAAATAAGAGACTAATCTTCCCAAACCTTAGAGCATTTGATTGAGGAAAGGATGAGGTAACCACTTGTCTCTCTCCACCCATGGGTTTGGCCTTTGAAATTATTACCAAAGAGATCAAACCCATCTATAAGACTACCTCAAAACATAGAATACTTATCTCAACTTAACATAGATCATGCCACATTGTATCACTGTCTTAGGCTTCCTTACCAAAACATTCAAGAACCTCCAACCACATCACAATCATCCCAACCTTCCATTCCCACTATAGAACCCACCTTCACCACAACTAAGCCATTAAAAACCTCTACCAACTAAACTATACCTAAACCATCTAAACCAACTCCACCTAAGATAACCAAGTCATCTTCTACCATTTCAACCAAGCCTACCAAAAATCTTGGCATATTCCCTATTTAGGACCTTATTTATCCCTCATTGAAATTAGAATTAACTTCACCAAACCTATCAAAAAAACCCCAAACCAATCCAATAAAGAAGGTAAAACATCCAAGATTCCACAAACCAAAACTATGCCTCCCATTTCTACTTGACCTTCTATTTTAGTACCTCACCCTTCTACCAAAGAAACCAACCATCCTAGACAAGACCCAAATCCAAATACCACTTTTGGTTACAGCATCACTCATAATTTCATCCTCTCCTATTATCACTAGACCATCTCTAACCAAATCACTTATTTTTTTGCATCTACCCCAACATCTATTACTTCTAAACAATCCATACCAAAACCATCCACCAAAATGCTCCTTCACCCAAATCTCTGACCATCAAACCCACTCCTAAAAGGGCTTCCACCTCAACTACCAAACCTAAGACCTCCATTCCTTTGCCATCTTTTCTTGAGTTTTATGAAAAAATCCTATGGAGGTTATTACAAGCATATTTATTAAAATTTCCACCTATTAGATTGTTTGACCCACACAATCCTAAACCATCTTGATATAATGACAAATTAGTATTCTCATACCATAAGACACCTAGGCATGATATTTAGAAATACAAATCTATCCATGTATTATCCCATTAGTTGTATCATGAGGATGATTTATTATTAGAGAAACCTCCTATGATCCCACCACTTATCCAAAAAATAAGAGCCATCAACCAAAATTTACCTCCTCCTCCACTCTCACCTCAGAGTGAAGAAGAATTGAAACAATCCTCTATCTCAATCCTTCCCCAAATCCATCCCATTCATGTGGTCACATGATCACAAGCCCAACTAAAGGATAAGGGAAAATCAAAGGTGTCTATTCCATGGATATATCCCTCTTCTACTACCCAAAACACAAAACCCACACCAATCACCTTTACCTTAAACTAAACCCAAGGTGCTCATCTTGGGTCCCTCTCAATCAAACCCTTCTAAATTAATCTAATGAGTAGTTATGAAACAACTTCACCAAACATCATTGAAGATGAGTTTATATGACCTGATCAATACCTCACCCCCATCATCACCAAGTGATGATAAAATCTTTGCAATCCACAGAGGTCTATTGAGAAGATCCACAACCTCTAGCTAATTTTATTGGAGCTCTTCAAGTTTACAACCTTGTTACCTTCAAGGATTCAAAAATAACATCCATCCATCTAGATGATCCACATCCTCCCCTTTTCATTACTATGTATATCAACCAAACCTACATAAAAAGGGTTATGATTGATGGGGGAGATATCATCAACATTATCTCCTAACACAAATATAAAAACCTCAAGTTACCTAGGAACATTATGTTCGAAACCTTAGTGATGCTTTGATCATTCAATGTTACCATGGACATAACTTTAAGAACTATTGTCCTTCACATTCAAGTAGGACCTCACACATTTATTGAGCTCTTCTATGTAGTGGAAGCTGAGTTTCAATAAACAAAAAATTATTGGGATGGAATTAGATTCATTCCATGGGATGTGTTCCATCCATCCTACACTAATGCATCAAATTTGAACATGAAGATCAAGTTGCTACCATACAATCTGACCTGAGTCCTTTAACATCATGTAACATGATATATTAGTCTAATGACATTCTCCTTCCCCCATCCAATAAGCCTTCATTAATAAAAGATGAAACCCCATCTTCTTCTACCAATGAAACATCCACCAATTCTTCCATCCCTTACACCCAAATCCTCACAATGAACCTTTTTGAATCAACCTTACAACATCTATCATTGGGTAAGTATCACCTTTTGAAACTGGAAACTTTTCTTACTCCTCAAGAATATGGGAATCTAGACCAAAAAATTGGTTATGACCCCAAAAATGGATCCATTATTCCTTTCAATCCCTCAACTTGTCAAACTAATTTCATTTATGGGAGAATTGATAAACCCCTTGACACTTCCACCATTTCTTTCTCACCTCAATCATTCACCTCTAGTTTTTCCTATCTCGATAAACTAGATTTTGTCAAGACATACCTTTATAGGTGTGATTAGAAGGGATTTGGTCTAGGTCAATATGAACATGGGATACACAAGTTATTTCTAATCAAAACCCAAAAACCTCATAAAAATCATGGCCTCAGTTTCATGCCACCTAAAAAGCAAACTAATCTACCTCCCAACACCATTGTTAAAGAAGACATCCCTTCCTCACCAACCCATTTTGTATCAAAAATTAAGGATCCAGACATCATCTACTCTAACCTTTATTTCATCAACATGATCAGACTCATAGCCATAACTTATCAAAAGGATAGGGTGACGTAACCATTCCTCTGACCTATCCTAAGATGGTAAGAGATTATTATCCTACCATTAATACCATTCAATACCAAGATGATGATTAATTCTAACCTATGCTAGTGTAGAATATTCCTCTATCCATAAATCTATTCATCCTAATACATTAACCATATTTAATGAATCCACCATGGATATCAACATGGGAAATTTGGATAACCCATGCATTATCAAAATTGGCAAATCACTAAGTTTCAAGGAGCTTTAGGACTTCCCCTCCTTCTTACAAGTTCAAAACAAAGAATTTTCTTGGTCTTATATTGACATGATAGGAATTAACCCTTCCATTAATACCCACACCATAGTCACCAACCATGATGCTAAACCCATTAGGCAAAAAAATTGATGAATACACCCTAGCATAGCCTTTCTCATCAAAGAAGAGCTTCAACATCTCTTATCTATCAATTTCATTCATCCCATGGATTATCCCCAATGGATCTTGAACCTCGTACCTATCACCAAAGCCATAGTAGGACTACACGTTTGTGTGTAATTTCATGACCTCAACCTTGCTTTCCCAAATGATTACATTCCTCTACCAAACATTAACTAGCTTGTTAAACTTACAGCTAGCTATGAGATTTTATCTATTATGGATGAATTCATGGGATATAATCAGATCCTAATTTCCCCTAAATATCAACATAAAACTTCTTGTATCACCCTATGGGAACTTTATACTATAGGATCATGCCTTTTGGACTAAATAACACTGGTGCAACTTACCAATGTGCTATGACCTACATCTTATATGACCTTATTCTCAATATTTTTGAACACTAGATTTATGACATTCTTAGGAAATTCAAATGTCATAAATATCATTTAGCCATTCTTAAGATTATCTTTGAGTGACTCATCCATTATCATGTTCACCTTAATCTTAAGAAGTGTATCTTCAAGGTCTTATTAGGAAATCTCCTTGGCTTTATTGTCTCCCTTTACAGAATCAAATTCAACCTTTTTCCCTTTATATATCTATGGTCAACCACTCCTTAGGGGAAATTCTAGCTCATTAGGATAAGCAACATAAAGAGAAAGTAATTTAAAACATTAGTTACATACTTGTAGAGTATGAAACCTAGTACACCCATATCAAAAATATTTGCCTCACTTTGGTCTTCATGGCCACCAAACTTTGCCACTACCTTCTCAACCATAAGACCTATGTCATAACCAACACCAACCCTCTCAATTATATGCACTCCAAGCCATACTAAAATAAATGTATGGCCAAGTGCCTCATGATTTTGGCTAAGTTTGACCTTGATTTTCTTCAGTAGAAGTCAATTAAATGGAAATTCATCATCAAATAATTGGTTGAAGCACCATTAGTAAATAACCAACTTCTACCTCTTGAGTTTCCAGATAAGTCCATCGTAACCTTTTATCATGCAAACTTCACCTATCAAGTGACCATGTTATTCAATGAATCAAAGTGTTAATATGGTGGGGGAGTTGGCATCATCCTTATCCCCCTTCATGGTGAACATTTCATTTTATCCTTCAAGATAGATTTTAAATGTACCAATAATATGGCTGAGTATGAAGCCCTAGTGATAGATCTCCAAACTACATTAGCCTTAGGAGTCAAAATGATCAACGTCTTTGGTGACTCTTAAATCATGGTCAATTAAATAAATGGGTTTTATCAATTCAATAATGATGTTTTGCAATAGTAAAAATAATTAGATGATGTACTCTTAGAATCATTTGAACACTACCATATCCAAACCACTCCCTAATTTATGAATAAGTTTTTTGGTATGATGGCTTCTCTCACATCCTAAATCTCATTTGCACCATTTTATTCTAAGCTATCTATCATTATCCATTGATTTACCCAGCTCTATTATGTCAAATCAGACTCTACAACCATATTTAATGTGGAGGAAACCTAACCCTACCTTTGGTATTAACAGACCTTTCACTATCTCAACCTTGTCATCATCCATTTGAACCTTTCTAGGAATGTTAAAAGAGTGTTTATCTATGGCACTTCATGCTACACCATACTAGGGGGAATTATTTATAAATGTGGCATTGATGGCCTCCTCTTCTATTGTCTATACAGTCATGAAGCCTCTCATGCTATCAGGGAAATGCATGATTAGATTTATGGGAGACACTTTAGGAGTCTATCTATCATTAAATGCATTTTTCACCTTGTCTATTATTGGCTAAACCTTAATTAATATTGTTGTGATTATGTGAAAATTACATCAAATGTCAACAACATGACAATTTACATCACACACCTAGCCATAGTCTTCAAGTATCAAAGGATATCTAGCTCTTCTTGTAGTGGGATCTGGATCTCATTAGAGAAATTAACCCCCATTATTCATAATGACATCATTCTATCATCACTACAATAGAATGTCTTACCAAATGGGTAGAGGCTATTACTCTTATATCTCAACAAAAGCCAAAAATATTTTTAAGTTTATCAACCATCACATCATTTGTTGTTTTGATGTTCCTCATAAAATTATCACTGATAATGGGAAATATTTCAAAAATATATAAGTCTAAGGTCTTTGTGACACGTTCAGTATCAAGTAATGTTTCTCATCACCCTATCATCCACAAGATAATGGATAAGAGGAGCCTCTAATAAAACTCTCAATAACATGCTAACTATAATAGTTTATGCATCTGGTTAGGATTGGCATTTACACATCCACTTTGCCTTATGGGCCTATTGTACTAGTATTCAGACCCCTATGGTTGCTAAACCTTTCTCTTTAGTTTTTGAAACTGAGGCCATCTTGCCTCTTGAAGTCCAAATTCCTTATATTTTCATATCCCTACAAGATCTCAGTTTTAAGAGAGGTTATCATCAATAACATTTATCCCAACTTGACCTACTTGATGAGTGTCATTTAGCAAAACTCACTCATCTTCATGTCTATCAAAAACACATCAATCATGATTATAACACACAGCTTAAATTGTAAGAATTCTATATCATAGACCTCATCTTCAAGGAAAATCAACATGTCACCAATATCGATAAAATCAAGTGGGGAAAGTTTACTTTAAATTGGCTAGGACCTTATATCATAATGTACAAGTATGGATTGGAAGCTTACCAGTTATCCTCCCATGAATGGAAACTAGAACCTAAGCCCTTAAATTCTTTGTATCTACATAATAATTTTTTTTAAACAAGATTGAACTCATCTTTTTGTCTAACTTAATCTCATCCCTTATATTCACCCACATTTATCTCTTTATTTTAAGGATAACTGATTATAATAAGATCATGTGATTATCCATTATAGTCTTCACCTAATATTGAACATGGATATTATGGCTCTACCCATGGAATGATTTTCATGGTACTTTCCATCACTTTTTAGATGGATTCCCATGGTCATTGTCACTCAAAACTTTTTTACACCTTATCAACCTTCTTATGCTTTAGTTTTATCTTCATAAAAGGTGAACCTTGAAGCCTATATAAGCAAGTGCATGAAATCAAAAGAAAAATCAAAACAAATCATATTTTTCACTCTCTAGCATCTGAAAACTACCCCCTCAAAGGATGGATACCAAAAACATATCCAAATTACTCAATATAAGGTATACTTCTCCCTTGAAGGACAACTATCAAAATATTTAAACAAAGCACACAGACTTAGATCATTCCCTTGAAGAATTGTTGGGTCAAGTATTTGTCAAATCATAAAAATTTATTGGAATCTTCCCACATTGATCAACTTTCCATATCCCTCTATGAAATTAAAAAATAGTAAAATACCCATTAACAAAAACCAAAAAATGCAAAAATAATTTTGGGAACTATAATCTGCTTTCATAAGTAGACTTCCTGCATCGATCAGTCTACACCTTTTATGACATAGACTTACTAACTCTTTGGTGACCTACATAAGAGGCAATCTAGTCTTCCAAGAATGTTCCATTTTCATCCCCTTGCTTTATACACTCTATAAGTAAAGGATTTTGAGCTTACTTAACATTATGTGATCAATACACCTTTTTAACCAACTAATGAATACCAATGCAAAACATTCAAAGGGTTTATGTTCATAAGTTGATCCATCTTTAGTTTGTTTTAGTCTATGCTAAAGAAGTATTGTGTCTTGTTCTTATTCACAAATACTTGTTGATGTATTCATTAATATGTTTGTATTTTGATTATCTTATCTTTATTTTCTGACACTTAGTTTCATTATCCAACCTACTCTATGTTTTTTCAACATTACACCACCTTCATTGAAATAAATGCATATAACCATGTTTTTTTACCTTATTCATTTAAATATTTTTATCCATATGAACATTTTAATTAATTAAACATTTACTATAACAAACATCATCTAGTGATAAATCACACTAACTAAACCATCTATCATATCTACCATAATTTAGTCATACATCAAACATAAATGAGTCATTCACACATATCAACGACATGTCTAAATCTAGATGAGGAAGCATATACTCATTAAATTTTAGCATGACCAAAATCATCACTATTATCATAATTTATAATAATAAACATTATCATCATGTAACCATATCATGAAAATATTTCATCACATCATAAATTAAAATCATCATGAACGAAGAGCAGTAAATATAATCATTGTGAAATTTTTGAATCTACAAACATAATCACAACATCATCATCATCCTATCATTTATCACATACATATAACTATGATCCATAAACCATATCCATAAATAATAAAACATCATATCCATGTCCAAAAAATCATAAAAATCACCATATCATTAAAAACATCCATTAAATATCAAATGATGTCATTCACATAAATTAAGTACCTATCACATCACATGCATAACTAAGTGAGTCCACATCAGCCATTATATAAATCATAAAATAAGCATCACGAACATCATAACAATGAACCACAAACCATATACAATGATCATATCTATATATCATTAACTCATAATCAACATGATGATTATATATACAAACAAGTATATATCTCAAACTATTTATACACCTCACTAAATCAGCTCATAGGCCGGTATCAAAATCATATTCTGCATCAAAATTATAATGTCTCATAACAAATCTTAGTGCTTAGTTCCCCACTACCTCCTGGAGCCTACCCTACAATACTTTTATGTCCATTTGTAGAGGTGGTCCATCAACTTGGTGTCATATTAATAACACCTACAATGATCCCATATTTGTACTCACCCCATCGGGGCTCACTTGGTAGGCATTTATAAACCAAAGCCTCAAAATACCAGACATCCTCCACTATCTCTACATGTATTTCCATTTAAATAATCCTTAGTGGTCCCACAGCTTGTGGTACTCATCCTCTCACCTATTAAAAATAATTTCTCTCCTACACAACCATGGCTAGTTAAGCTCTAGCCTAACCTCTCTCTCTCTCTCTCTCTCTCTCTCTCTCTCTCTCTCTCTCTCTCTCTCTCTCTCTCTCTCTCTCTCTCTCACACACACACACACACACACACACACACACACACACACACACACACACACACACACACACACACACACACACACACACACACACACACACACACACACAAGAGTGACCACCTGACCTTTTATTCCTACCAATAATACTTGTGTTATAGCTAGAGCCACTCACACTTGGTCCCTTTGAGTCATCATTGCCTATATATTTGGACCACTAACTCCCACCTACTAACCAACCCGATATAGGTTAACATCTATATCAACTGACCACCATTATCACCTCCAAAATTGGTTGTAACATAAAATGGTCATCTTGCCTATAGGAAATAAGAAGGTGGTAGTGGTAGGACCCATTCTCTTGATGAGTTCTACTAACATCACCACATCTTGAGGTACATGATGGTAATACCTCATACTTCTAAGGCCCACATCCTCCTTATGCTCCTAAATCAACATTAGTCATTCCTTATTGTACCTCATCTAGTATTTGGGATACCTTGTCTCTCATCTATATCTACTCCTATGCCTACAAGGTTCAAAACTAGTTCCTTAGTTTCCCTAATCTAACATAATTTTCCTAAAAAAATTTACCACTTACCCCTACCTTCTAATTTAACCTACTCACCTCAATAAAAATAATTACACCTCATTTAACCTATACACAATAAATGCCTTCAAATTCAACTATTTTACCTATCTTTTCTACATCACTCACCTTACCTTCTAACCTAAAAACATTAACTACTACCCTTAACCACTACCCATAACATTCAACCAAAATCTTAACTTTAGCCTTTAATCTACACGCTAAAAACTACACCCTTCACCTATAAAACCTTCACCTATAACCTTCATTAAAAGCCTTCATTACTACCTTGTACCTATTCACCTAATCTACCCATTACTTACCTAATCACACATACCAAGAAAAGCATGTCCTTGTTCCTAATTTTATTTTATTTATACAAAAACTTTAACCACATATCAACCTCCAATGGTTGAGGGTCAACTAATGATGGTTCCTTGTGGAACCATCATCGATCACCGTTCAACCATCAATAATTGGGTAATCAATCACCAATAATCAACACCTTAATCATTGGATGATCATGTATCGACCATTAATAGTTGATAGTGACCATTGAAAGTCACTATGTGTGACTGATAGCAAAATCAACTTAACCTTACCACCTTAATCTGCCTAAATAAATAACAAAAATTAGTTACACCTTTGTCTAATCTCTACTCTACCCTCCCCTATTTACCCTATCCTTCAAAATTTAAATCTAAACTACCACTTTCAACTCCAAAATCAAATAAAAACTATTAAAACCCTATCCTTATGTGAACACCCACCCATAACCAAATAAGTAATAAATAATTTCGAATACACATTCATATGTAAATTTGAATCTAAACTACCAATTCAATGACAATACCTACCTCATTCCTTAATTTCCATCATGAAGGTACCCTTGGAACCATTGTGTGATCCTGTGCTCTTCTTCAACCCCTCTACATCCTCAATCCACCCTTAATCAACTAAATAAACACCTAGTCTCTTAACCACTCACTTTAACTAGTCAACCATCGCCATTTGTCTTGCCTGTGTTACAATACAAATCTTTGAGGGTCAAAAATTCACAATGAAAGAATAAAACCCATCGTGGCCTTTTTTCTTTTCCCTTTTAGGGTTGACATATGATTTTTAATGGTCAAGGCGACCAGTAACAGTCAACCTTGACCATTGATGTTTAAATAATTTAGGGTTTTCCCCTCCCATCCATAAATTTTCAAACAAATTTTTAACATAAAACCAATCCAACTACCTACCACTAGAGCTTACCTACTCCACCAAGTAACTAACCATGTCAAACCTTGAAATTGGCCTTTTTTCCCAACTAATGCATGTTTTATGATGACCTTTATTTGGTCCTTTTTTACCACATTGACTAATTTGACATCTTGAACAAATTTGAACTTGCACTACCTTTTGCACATAACCAATCAATTGTATCTTCTTGGGATCAATTCCTAATTTGAATACCTATGACTACACTTAGCTTATCTAAGACACTTATGTTTATAGGTGTATCACAACTACCATGCCTAAATGTGGTCATGTGATCCATTTATCACTTGTCCTTCTAGTTTTGACCTTATTTTTATTAACCATGTCAACCTAGTCAATGCATGATCTTGGCTATCACACTTAGTCATACTTTATGTGTATGTTTACGCTTTAGTACCCAACCTATTACCAAATTACCCACTCATCAAAACCACACCTAATTTTTATTCATCTCATCAAATCCTAATTTTATGGGGATCACCGCTTCCCATGCTCGAGGAAAGCTAACCTTTGACCCCTAATCTATTTTTATTTTATAGTTTGTTGATACAAACTACATAACAAAAAGGGGCAAAATATATACACTATAAAATTACATACAATGGTTATATATGTTGAAATAACCCATAGACCATACTTAGACCCCCTCAAGACCACTTGACAAACCTTTATTGCAAACCTAAGGTAAAATAAATTGACTTTGACAAACTTAACCTTTGACCTTGCAACCACTGATGAGCACCCCAACTATCGATGACTAGTCTCAACTATTGACAGTCATATTTTAAGTAAATGAAAAGTTAAACTCTATCTCAACTCCACCTCACCTTTTTATTCTTAGCCACTTACATAATTATGCATGTAAAGACTAAAATTAGATGATTCCTTGATATCTTATTTGAACTTATTATTTTACCTCTCCTTTCCTTCTATAAAAAGATAGGAGGAGGAGGTGAAAGGCATCTAGAATTAGATAAATCAAGCATCAAAGATCATTAGAAATAATTAGAGCTGCTTATATTAGAACTTATTTTTTAGGTATTCTTTTAATAACCAAGTTAGAGATCCAAGGTGTTTTAATTCATCAATCACAACCAAGATACTGTTACTTTACCAAAATTGCTTTAGACTCAACTAAGTTTTTTAGCCAACTACCTCCATGTTATTCAAGATATCAAGATAAGTCTATATATTTTATCAAATTTTGTAATTAGTTTCTCTATTTTATCTTCCATCCCACCTTCTAGAATCCATTCTACAACCTCATCAACTAGACCTACTTTTACCCAGACTAAAACCCATAGTAACTGCTAATGGTCACCCAAACCATCGATGGTCTATCCATAACCACCGATGATTATCCAACCACCAATGATTCACTTAACAATAGATGGTTCACCCAATCATTGATGGTTAATATGTGACATTTTCAATAGTAATTTATTTTCACCTATCAAACCCTAACCAAATTCCACTTTTTGACTTTCTACCTAAGCATAGAACATCACTCTATTTTTTGAACCATACCCAATTTATTTGGCATTAATATTCAATCATTTATTGCTATAATTAATCAAATTCATCCATTTTAATGAATTTTTATATTTGATTTCAAGATCTTCTATTATTTATGTAAGAAATTTATCTTTCATTTTTACAACTTGATTGTTTAAAAGTGGATTGATAGCCTCCAAGGAAGATTGTGATTCGTGGATCTAGCTTGCTAGGTAGTCCACCCTACTATCTAAATAATCAACTATTTCATTAGTATTTTCTGATCTGGAGGTCATTCCTCCCCATCCAAAGATGAGTATCTACAATTTTTTGGATCATGGAGTGAAAACCAAATCTAGGTTGTACTAACCTCACCCTTCTTTCAAGTTTTACAACTTTATTCTAAGGAAATAAGAAAAATTTATGGGAAACACTGAGATCATCTTTACAAGGGACTATGTTGACATATCCTCCAAGAGACTAGGTTGGTGACACATGGATGGCTCTCACTACTCCTCTTACTAAAGATCATCCATATAATGCCTCTATTGATAACACATCTACATGAGTGGGATGATGACAAAATGATGACTTTTAATGATTTGTTTGGCTAGGATCAACCATATAAGGGATTATGTTGATGTCACCTATGCGTGACTTATGTTATTTACTTAGGATATAGGTTAGTAGAAGTATACAATGTGGAAAAAATTAAATGAGACCCAAGATGTCTTGAGAGATGTTTAAGCATGGAATAACCTATTTAAGATAAAATAAAGGCAAATAACCCACTAAAAACCAAAAAAAGTCAACCCAATTAGCTTGTAAATAAAAAATTCAAAATATACAAGAGCATAACACTAAAGGAAAATCAAAGGTGAAAAGTAAATAATATAATATGGGATTATACATAGATTTTATTCTCTTTCTCATAGCTCGAGGGCTTTAGAGACGTAGAAACTTTTGCAAAGGCTAAAAGCTCTAGGTAACATAAGAATGACACCTATCTCAGATAAATAAAGTTTGGACTAGTAGTGAATAATCTATAAATCTAGGCCAATACACTCATGATCATATAAAATATGTGAGAACACTATGCCATGACATATTATTTATGTTAATCCAAAACAATCATAAAAATTATTAAAATACAAGGTATAAGATAAACTAAAATGATAGTTGAAGATTTGATTTTTGAATTTCAAAATATTGTAATGTTATACTATAATTATATTATAATGCTTATGGAAATTGAGATAAATGTCATGAATGTCTAAGGATATTAGGACCCTAAATAAAGATATTCTAGTAATAGTTGGTCCCTATTTGAATTTTAAAAATGGGGTTAGTGTGTGTTAGGGCATAGTAGATACTTAGTTGGTTTACTATGTACATGCAAACCTAATTAAGAATATTTTAGAAGTGGACTATAATATCTTTTATAAAATTTGTTAGATTCTTGATATGTTCTTTTTGAGGCCTTAGCCATTTGTAACAGATCTAGACAATTGTACCAACATAAAAATTGTCCCGTATTATTAGAACATTAATATCTAAGAAGTGTAATTATAAAACCCTTGGTATATTTTTGGTAATTTCTTTATTTGATAGGGTAAAAAGAGGTTTTCAAAGGCCCTAAAATATTTTACAAATGAATGAAAAATTAATCAATAATTTTCAAAAGGGATGCCTATACCAATAGTAAAAAGTAGATGGCAATAAGAAGCACTCCAAAAACTTCTACCAAAAAATAGTTACAAAACTTATCTTATTTACTAGGAAACTTTTGTGAAGATTTCATAAAACTTACGTAGGGGGATTGATCTCATGGGGACTACACATTTTAAGTAATTAAATAGTAATTATTTATTACTTATTAACACAGGTTAAGAACCTCATGTAAAAAATAATAAAGCATAAATTTTTTATTACTTATCGATAAAAAAATATATATTTATTTATTTTGTTATGGATAATTGTAAATGTTCTTAGGATGGCTAGATCCATTGGTTACAACAGTCACCTCCATTCAATTTTTAATATAAAATAGGGTTTATCCCTATTTTTCAAACATCTCGATGTGTAGTAACTTACTCAAGTAATTAAGAGTTTTGTGAAGCTATTATATGAAGAAGTGAGAAGGAAAAATTTATTTTATTTGGGTTCAATGTTTCTCAATCATTAAATATAACTCATGGTTTTTTGCCTCTTAGAGGTTTTCCCACTTTAAACGCTTGTGTTCAGTGTAAATCAATGTGTTTATTCCATTGTTCTTTGATATCAATTACTCTTCTAGATTCAAGATATTTGTTTATATATTTTATCATGAAATTAGAGCCATCTAGGCATGATTTATTAGCATGTTACTCTCTCTAGATCCATACCATTGTGCAAAGATCAATTTCCATAAAATTCAAATTTTTATCATACCTATGGTGGTGTTGTATGAAATAAAATGAGGGAGGAATTATTTTTGGCTTGTTTCTCTATTTTTAATCATTTGAATCTAAATTCATTCATTGGAACATCCATGGATATTGTTTAACAACCAAAATATTTTTCAAGAATGAATCTCTCATTGATGTGTCATTCCTATAATCGTGCATCCCATGTATAGCCTATAAAATAATGTAATATGAAAAAAATACTTTGGGTATGCCTTTTTTATCTCTCTAATATAGAAAGAATAAAGTAGTATTTTTAAAGCATTCAAGATCAATTTTAGGACCTGATAAGGACTGGTTCAACCTGTTCATTTTTTCCTATCCTCTTTAATACACTTGTATGACCTGATAGAATTATTTGATAATAAAATTTAATTTTTTCATAAAAAATTATTTTTTGTAGCTTGTTTTGGCATGCTCAGACAAAATCAAGAGTATTTCAAAAATTTCATTCAATTTGGGAGTAGGTATATCTTTATGGGATAATTAATCATCTACAAGAGTGCCATTACACCTACAAGTAAATAGTTTGGATATTTAGTTTGATCAAATTATTTAAAAAATATATTTTTTATTTAATTCCCAAATATCCTCTAATGAAAATCATGGCCCCATCTTACTTGGTAAATATTTTTTATTCCAATGTAATAAAAAATGTTAATTCCCTTACTTTTTATTTTTACATCCCCCCCCACACACACATATATATGTATGTATGTATGTATGTATGTATGTATGTATGTATGTATATGTATGAATATGTATGTACACGTGCACACACACAAACACACACACACACACACACACACACACACACACACACACACACACACACACACACACACACAAACACACACACACACACACACACACACACACACACACACACACACACACACACACACACACACACACACACACACACACACACACACACACACACACACACACACACACACACACACACACACACACACACACACACACACACATTAAAACATATAAATATCAGTTAGTTTATATTAAATCTTAATTAGTCTCTCAGATGTGTTGCTAATCTTTCTTTTATTATAACTTACAAATAAGGAGGTACCAAGGTCAAAACCCCTTAAAATCAATATTTTTTGACTTGGTCAAATAAATTTTTTTAATTTAGTTTAAATTGGCTTATATTTTTGTTTTGCATGCAAACATTTTTCATACATTCAAAACCTAGTTGACCCATCGACCTTATTTCCACATTCAACCTAGTAATAATTTTATCAAAAATAGTCATGTAATTAGTCAATCTTTAGGTTTCCTCACCTTATCGATTCATTTACATTGTAAATTTTGTGTTTGTAAACCTCTTATTATTAATTTTACAACTTTTTAACAATAGTGTCCAGGTGGTTATTTTAAGTATGACTCATTTGAAAAATAGTTTAGTGCAAATATATTTCATTTTTTTGTATTATTTGACATTTGAATAATGAAATTAATCATAGTTGCATGTATAAATAACTTTATTTTGAAAACTAGTACAAAAACCCACTAAAGATATTTTTTAACAATTGTTCTTACATTAATGTATTTTTATGACACTTGTGACAATATATTTTATCACAATTTTAATACTTTGTCTAACATTAAATTGAATAATTAACAAAAAATGTTAATTCCTTTACTTTTTATTTTTACATCCCACACACACACACACACACACACACACACACACACACATATCAAAACATATAAATATAAATTAGTTTATATTAAAGCTTAGTTAGTCTCTTAGATGTTTTGGTAATCTTTCTTTTGTTATAAATTACAACTAAGGAGGTACGAAGGTCAAAACCCACTAAAATCAATATTTTTTGACCTGATCAAATCAATTTTTTTAAATTAGTTTAAATTGGATTGTATTTTTAGTTTGCATGCAAACAAAATTCACACATTCAAAACCCTAGTTGACCCATGGACCTTATTTCCACATTCAACCTAGTAATAATTTTGTAAAACATAGTCATGTAATTAGTCAATCCTTAGGTTTTGTCACCTTATTGATTCATTTACATTGTAAATTTTATGTTTTTAAACCTCTTATTATTAGGTTTACAACTTTTTAACAATAGTGTCTAGGTGTTTACTTTAAGTATGACTCATTTGGAAAATAGATTAGTGCTAATATATTTCATTTTTTTGTATTATTTGACATCTAAATTATGAAATTAATCATAGTTGCATGTATAATTAACTTTATTTTGAAAACTAGTACAAAAACACACTAAAAATATTTTTTAACAATTTTTTTTACATTAATGTATTTTTAGGAAACTTGTGACACCCTATTTTATCCCAATTTTAATCCTTTTCTAACATTAAACTAAATAATTAATAGAAAATGTTAATTCCTTTACTTTTCTTCCCATACACACACACATACATATAGATATAGACAGATATACACACACACACATATATATATACATACATATATAAATACACATAGATATACATAGACATATGCATATACATATACATATATATATATATAGTACACACACACACACACACACACACACACACATACATATATATATATATAGTACACACACACACACGTATGTTTGTATGTATAATAAAATTAAAACATATAAATATTAATTAGTTTATATTAAATCTTAATTGGTCTCTTAGATGTGTTGCTAATCTTTCTTTTGTTATAACTTACAACTAAGGTGGTACCAAGGTCAAAACCCCTTAAAATCAATTTTTTTAATTTAGTTTAAATTGGATTATATTTTTGGTTTGCATGCAAACATTTTTCACAAATTCAAAACCCTAGTTGACCCATCGACCTTATTTCCACATTCAACCTAGTAATATTTTGGCCAAACATAGTCATGTAATTAGTCAATCCTTAGGTTTTGTCACCTTATTGATTTAATTTATATTGTAAATTTTGTGTTTTTAATCCTCTTATTTTTAAGTTTAAAACATTTTAACAATAGTGTCTAGGTGGTTCTTTTAAGTATGACTCTTTCAACACCTAGTTTATTGCAAATATATTTAATTTTTTTGTATTATTTGACATCTAAAATTTGAAATTAATTGAAGTTGCATGTGTAATTCACTTTATTTTTGAAAATAGTACAAAAACCCACTAAAAATATTTTTTAATAATTTTTCTTACATTAATATATTTTTATGACACTTGGGACACCCTGTTTTATTACAATTTTAATACTTTGTCTAGCATTAAATTGAATAATTAATAGAAAATTTAATTCCCTTACTTTTTACTTTTTAATTTTTACTTTTACATTACACACACACATGCACACGCACACGCACACACACACACACACACACACACACACACACACACACACACACACACACACACACACACACACACACACACACACACACACACACACACACACACACACACACAATTAAAACATATAAATATCAATTATTTTATATTTAAGATTAATTAGTCTATTAGATGTGTTGGTAATCTTTCTTGCACACACACACACACACACACACACACACACACACACACACACACACACACACAATTAAAACATATAAATATCAATTATTTTATATTTAAGATTACTTAGTCTATTAGATGTGTTGGTAATCTTTATTTTGTTATAACTTATAACTAAGGAGGTACCAAGGTCAAAACCTACAAAAATTTAATATTTTTTGACTTTGTCAAATCAGTTTTTTTAATTTAGTTTAACTTGGATTATATTTTTGGTTTGCAAGCAAACATTTTTCACACATTCGAAACCTAGTTGACCCATCAACCTTATTTCCACATTCAACCTAGTAATAATTTTGTCAAACATAGTCATGTAATTAGTCAATCCTTAGGTTTTGTCACCTTATTGATTCATTTACATTGTAAATTTTGTGTTTTTAAACCTATTATTATTAAGTTTATGACTTTTTTACAATAGTGTCTAGGTGGTTATTCTATGTATGACTCTTTAGACAAATAGTTTAGTCCAAATATATTTCATTTTTTTGTATTATTTGACATCTAAATTATGAAATTAATCATAGTTTCATGTGTAATTCAATTTATTTTGAAAAATAGTATAAAAAATCACAAGAAATTCTTTTTAAATATTTTTTCTTACATTAATGTATTTTATGACACTTGTGACACTCTATTTTATCACAATTTTAATACTTTATCTATCATTAAATTTAATAATTAATAAAAAATGTTATTTCCTTTACTTTTTATTTTTACATCCCCCCCCCCCACACACACACATGATCAAATTAAGACATATAAATATCAATTATTTTATATTAAATCTTAATTAGTCTCTTAGATGTGCTGGTAATCTTTCTTTTGTTATAACTTACAACTAAGGATGTACCAAGGTCAAAGCCCCTTAAAATCAATATATTTTGACTTGGTAGAATCAGTTTTTTAAAATTAGTTTAAAGTGGATTGTATTTTTGGTTTGCATGCAAGCATTTTTCACTCGTTCAAAACCCTAATTGACCCATGGACCTTATTTCCACATTCATCCTAGAAATAATTTTGTCAAACATAGTCATGTAATTAGTCAATCCTTAGGTTTTGTCACCTTATTCATTATTTTACATTGTAAATTTTGTGTTTTTAAACCTCTTATTATTAAGTTTTCAGCTTTTTAATAATAGTGTCTAGGTGGTTATTTTACGTATGACTCTTTCAACACCTAGTTTAGTGAAAATATATTTCATTTTTTTGTATTATTTGACATCTAAATTGTGAAATTAATTATAGTTGCATGTGTTATTCACTTTATTTTGAAAAATAGAACAAATA